>VYXC01001690.1:2756-28356 GCA_013397175.1 Platysteira castanea | reverse complement strand
GTGGCAGGTTAGTCTCCCATGCAGACATTAAGCCATCTCTACAGTGTCTAAATTCAACAAATGTTTAATCACCTTTAGAGGAAATGAAATGAAAACCCTCCCTCTGCAAAAAAAAAGAGAAGTGGACATGTTTTGTAATCAACACACAGTGGCAATCTCAGCTCCTAACAAAGCAATGCAGACCTCATCCCGCTACAATCCCCAGCTGCCATCTGAGCTAAACATGAAAAAATAATGGTATTAAACAGCCTCATGATGAACTGGTTATATATATCCACACACATATTACCACCAACCACAAGAGGGCCAATGCTGTACAGACCTTGTCACTTAAAGCACTTAATTCTTAGTTCCATCCATAACTTTGGCACACCTTGAGCAAACTTTTTAAGTTTTCTCACTTCCGGTGATTTTCAAGCCAGATCCTTTGTGCAACAAAAAGAAATGTTCCAGAGTTGAGAGCAAGAGATAAAAGGAGAGGCTAAGCTGGGCAGAAAACTGACTTTGCTCCCATAAAAGCAAACCCCATCCCCAGGCAGCATTTCACACACCTTGGATTTCAAATGTCACTCTATGAATTAAAATAAATTGATGAGAGAACCACACAAAGAAAGAGCCTCTTTCAAGGCAAATGCTTCCTCAGTAAACAAAAGAAATAGGTTTCTCCTCACCAAGGCATCCAATGGATGCCATCCCTAGCAAGCTCTGTAAGGGAGAAGGCTCTCTTGCTCTGCCCCATAGCTTTACCTGTTATCATGAATTAAATATAGCTTATCTCCACTAATCTTTGAGCAGAAGCACTGAAGGGGGAAAAAAAGTAAGAAAAACAGAAAAAGTAAGAAAAAATACTTGGAAATGTTTTGGGTTTTTTTAAAATCAGACTATGAGAGAACTTAATACCATACTTTAAAACATTCTAAGGAAGAATTTTAAAGACCCCAATGAAATAATAAGCAACATATATGTATGACAGTTACTTTAACTTACAAGACCAGACAAAAGTAGGTAAAATCAAATTTCACATTCTTAGTAATTAAAATCAATACATAAATAAATGAAGAGAGAGGGCAAACGGAAAAGCACAGATTACAGTGCCCAGCTCATCTTCATCAGTTATTGTGAACCAGTGTTTTCCTTTCTAGGTTTAAAGAGAAAGATCTTTCAGCAGAGAGATATACCAGCAAAGCCTTCAGCTACTCAGCTGTCCCAACAAGGTGTTCCATGGACTCTAACATCTAGGGTTGGCTTTTTTTTAATGAAGTATCTATGGATCTTAAAAAACTACCTTTTTTTTTTTTTTTTTTTTATATTCAGGTATGCGGAACTTCAGGTTGTGACAGAACTTCATTCAGACAACTGGCCTTAGCAGAGAGATACAGTGGTGCTTAGTCTCAATTCCTTAAAAAACCCAAAACCTTCTTTGTGCTCCCTTTTTACATACAGTTTTTTCCTCAACCCAGGAGTAAAACAGTAACAAAAAAATTAATTACAAAGCCCTCAAGTGTGTAATTAAAAGCATTTTTTTCACTTACATAATCAGAGAGATCAGTTTTAGTTTACTGTATGTTTTAGAAAGGCAAGCAAAAATGCTAATAGGAGCACCTGAGGATATTTTACAATCCTCAAGATCAACACCTGTAACAAAAAGAGGATCTGCAAGAGTCCAAGGTTTTACTGTGGTATCAAATTTTTTCATAAGCACCCTGTGAAACAAATCATTCCTCCTCCAGGACCACATTACATTTTAGTTCTATGCTCTTGCTTTAAAAGACAGGCTCAAGAAACCATTCAGAAAAGGCCCCAAAAGAAATGCAGTGTCCAGGTGTTCCCAGGCACATTCCTGTATTCTGGGGCTGGGAGAGCCTGAGAAGCTCTTAAAATCATTCAAGCCCAGTATTTACACACAGTATTGTCAAATACTGAAACGGGTTATCAAAGTCTCAACATAAGAGGTGACATCCAACTTCCAGGGTTCAAATTCTGCCTTCTCTTTAATCCATCTGACTATTAGACAAAAACTTTATTTTTTTTAAAATCACACATTCATTGAGAAATTAACACCAACACATAACCACTGACATCAATTGACTTGTACAACTACATGAATCTGGGGAGCAAAGCAGGTGCAGAAGAGGCCATGGACAGTCCAGCATTTCTGCTGGCACCCCCAGGATCAACTGGGTCACACATTTTCACACTGGCATCAGTTAACTGCTCAGAGGATACCTATTCAAGCACATGGCAAGAAAACCAACACCTCATAGTAATGATGTTCTTATTATCTACTGCAGTCACCACCCAATAACAGAACTTAAAAACACCAAAACAAAGCTTCTGTTGGTGACAACTGCAACCAATTTTGCTTACAAAGGTTTCCAATTATCACACTGTGCATCAACTAAATGCTCCATTCACAAAACAGCAAATTGATTTGTGTTTGTTCAAAAGTTTCTTAAGAACAAAAGCAACCAGCAGAGTTATAAGAAAAAAAAAATCACACGTACTTTCCAGGAACTTGCCCAAGTCAGCTCCTGAAGCAAGAAAATAGAATGAGCAGCAAGAAGTTAGAAAAATATAATCAGAATTCAAAAGTCCTTTCCCCGCCCACCCAAGCAAACAGATGTTCAATAATTACAGCAAAAGCAGCACACCACGAACGTTGAACTGAATGTTACTGGGGAAAACGTGGTTTTTTATTCCAGAAGCACTACTTGGCAACGCCTCCTTTTGGCCTACACCTTGTCCCACTTCAAAGTGCAATCACAGATAACTGAAAGAGCCGTAAGTACTCTGTTGACACTGAAACTACTTGTCTTGGATCAATACCAAACGTACACAATTCTGATCGATGCTCTCTTCAGCCTGCCAAGGCCTCTCCAGTCAAACACTGCCGGTCACCGCTGCTCCGAACACCCTGCTGCCTGCGCGGAAGAAGGCTCGGAGCTCCCTCCTTCCTCGGCCAGTGTAACCTGACAGGGCTGGGCGTGCTCGAAGCGGGGCTCACCGCGGCGCTCCCGCTGGGCTGGGAGGGGACGAGCGAGTTCACAAGGGTCAGTGCGAGGGGAGACGGCCCCGGAGGGCGTGAGGAACCGCGGGCGCCCCGCCGCCGCCTGACAGGCACCAAGGACCCGCATGGAGAGCTCAAGGCCCACTCGCCACAGCTCCAACGACCCCTGCAAAGGCCCAGGGGGAGCGCGGGGGGGGCCCTCCAGGCGCACACCCCCCCCCCTCGGGGCGGCCTCGCCTCCCGGTTAGGCCGCGGGGCGCCTCAGTGCTGCGGCAGCAGCGGCGGACGAGGGCCACCGGCAGGGCCGGTAGTCGGGCTGGGCGCGCGGCGGCGGGGGCGTGCCGGGGGTGGCCGGGGCGGCGGCGGAGCCGAGCGGCGGTGGGACGGCGTTACCTGCGCTCCCGGGCGGAGAGTCCCTCACGGCCGCGGCTGCTCCTCAGCCCAACAACACAAGATGGCGGGTGCGCCGCCACGCAGCGTCACGTGAGGGCGAGGCCCCGCCCCCAGCCCCCGCAGCGGGACCCGGNAAGGCCTCTCCAGTCAAACACTGCCGGTCACCGCTGCTCCGAACACCCTGCTGCCTGCGCGGAAGAAGGCTCGGAGCTCCCTCCTTCCTCGGCCAGTGTAACCTGACAGGGCTGGGCGTGCTCGAAGCGGGGCTCACCGCGGCGCTCCCGCTGGGCTGGGAGGGGACGAGCGAGTTCACAAGGGTCAGTGCGAGGGGAGACGGCCCCGGAGGGCGTGAGGAACCGCGGGCGCCCCGCCGCCGCCTGACAGGCACCAAGGACCCGCATGGAGAGCTCAAGGCCCACTCGCCACAGCTCCAACGACCCCTGCAAAGGCCCATGGGGAGCGCAGGGGGGGCCCTCCAGGCGCACAGCCCCCCCCCTCGGGGCGGCCTCGCCTCCCGGTTAGGCCGCGGGGCGCCTCAGTGCNAAGCCCGCCGCAGCCACCCGCCCCCCCTGTTCCCCTCACAGCCCTGAGGGGAGAAGGAGGTGGGGGGAGATGGCAGGGCCAGAGGGTCCCCGCGCCGGCCGCCCTGCCCGAACCCCCCGGTAACCGAATCACTGCGCCAGTTTCTCCTGCACTCAGCACTGGTAAGGCCACACCTTGAGTCCTGTGTCCAGTTCTGGGCTTCTCAATTCAGGAAGGACATTGAGGGACTGGAGCATGTCCAGAGAAGGGAACAGAGCTGGGGAAGGGCCACGAGTCTGACAGGAGCAGCTGAGGGAGCTGGGGAAGGGGCTCAGCCTGGAGAAAAGGAGGCTCCGGGGGGCCCTTCTTGCTCTCCACAGCTCCCTGTGACAGGAGGGTGCAGCCGTGGGGGTTCGGGCTCTGCTCCCAGGGAACAGGGACAGGACAGGAGGGCATGGCCTTTAACTGCAGCAGGCGAGATTTAGGTTGGACATCAGGAAGAAATCTTCACAGAAGGGGTGATTAGATATTGGAAGGCGCTGTTTCAGGAGGTGTTCAAGGAACGCCTGGACGTGGTACTCAGCGCCCTGGTCCGGTTGACAAGGTGGGGATCAGACACAGGCTGGACTCGATGGCCTCAGAGGTCTTTTTCAACCCGAATGATTCCGTGCTGCCCCCCTCCCGCCGCTGTCTCACACACACACAGGCGGCCTCAACAGCGCAGTGTGGCTCCCAGCCTTATCTGTTCCCTCTGTGTGGTTCCGTGAGGCAATTCAGCTTTATCGGTGGCCCCAAGAAACTGTGAGAAGCCGCCGTGTGTGAGCACTCACAGTGCCCAGGCAGCGAGGGCTGGACCTGCCCTGCCCGGGCACTGGCGGAGTCCTGAGGACACGCTGCCGGAGGAGTCAGCCTGGCAGGCGGCAGCAGGTGCTGCTGCGACTGATGGAGAAAGGGCATTAGATCATACATATTTTGACTCTTCCTGATGGAAAAATCAGGAGCTCACGGCAAACTTTCTTCAGCTAAAAATACCAGTTTATTTTTAGTCCCCAGACCCATATTGGTACATGATGCAGAATAGCCCCATGTGGTTCCTTCAGCCTAAAAAACTACTCTTGACTGTTACGCACTGCTGAAGGTATAACCGTTTTCAGCTGAAACAATTTCACTCCAATCATGATGTCAGCCACAACCCATGTAGCTTTCTCCCTTCTCTTCTAGGTGAATAAATACTTGTCATTGTGTACTGAATGACAGCCAAAAATGATGCAACAGTGAACACCAGTGATTCTTATGAGCTAATGGGTTGAAAGCCTGTAATTCTTGGGGCTTATTTTTAGCTGAGAGCTACATAGCACTGCCTCACCCAAAAACCTTAGAATGGAATTTCTCCATTAGGAGCTGGTATGGAAAAGCAAAGCTCCCTAGAAAAGGGCTGGCCTCTGATGAGCTGCATTCAATCCCCCTGGTTGTTGTCACACAGCTTGAGCCAATACTAATAATGATAAAGAGAGGGAGGGAGACAGAGCTACATTTCAAGCTGTCAGTGAGAACTTCCAATTTCATTGCAGAAGCAGCTGTGCCTTGTTATTCTACTTATCAACTGTGAGTTTGAGCACTCAAAAATATTTTCACATGCTCTAAGACAACCTTTATCTGAGATGGGAGATGTTTAACACTTGTGGAATTTTTTTATCCCAGTTAGCACAAACATTATATTACTGAGACAAAAAAAAAAATCAAATTCAAGAAGCATCTGAAACGTGCCTCATCTGCACAACTTGGCATTTCTGTAAAATACCTCAAGGAAACTCAGATGACAATCTTTTGGTAATAGCAGATGCATCTTAAATCTTCCACAACGCTCATTTCAAGCAGAACAGGGAGAATCTCATGAAAATTCAAGACTGTACCTGTGCAGTGAAATTCCTGCATGGCTCAATGACATAACATCAGCTGATCTTGTGTAGCTGTGAAATCACCCCAGCAGCCAGTCTGGGTACCAAGGGCATGATGTACTTCAGAGCCCTGGATTACTGTGCCAATTCATCCACACTATTAAAAATCCAAGTGCAGGGAAGCGGCATCCCCAACAAAATGTAAACCTTCCTTAGTAACCCCTTATTTTCACCCATTCTGCCTTGGAGGCAGGAGCCTGCCTCCCTCAGCAGAGTAGTAGAGCTATGAACACAGAGCACAGCTTTGAAATGATACACAATGGCCATAAAGCAGCCCAGAAAGTTGTGTCACAGTCATGTTTCCCCTTGCCACTCCTGCATTTTGTTACTTGGAGAAGTGGTTCCCCCGTTTGTTGAAATAACCAGGGATTTTGTCTGGGAAGAGTCAGTGTCTTCTCAGCAGCCTCTGTTTTCCATGTCCTCATTTGTCACATCCCTAAAAATAATGAAAACAGCAGCAAAGCAGGCAAACATCCAACTGCAGTTTTTGAAGTCAGTCACTTCAATGCATCTGTCACCTCAGGTGGCTTATGCTGAAAGACAGAATACCACAAACAAGCTGCTACTTCTGCAACACTCAATTACTTTTAGATGTCTTTCTTGGATTTATTTGGACACTCCCATAAGGTTAAAATGTTGTTTTCCCACCTTAATCCTCACAGATAAACCCCGAACCTCAAGCCAGGAAGAGCCTGATCACACCATTTCTCTTTCTCTCCACTGCAACCGCCCCGGAGCTCTTTAGGTGAGACTGCCTGCTGCCATAGGCTGTCCCCTGCAGCCAATGGCAGTGGCTGTGACAGGAGCATCCTTGAGAAATCCACTGCAATCTGAGCATCCAGACAGGCTGAACCCACCCTCGGTGCTGGCTGAAGTGCTAGTGACTCCGCTATTGTGCTTTGCCTATTCTGGGAAATGTTAAACAAAATACCCTCAGGGATCAAGGACTACCCGGAGTTTCCATTCTAGATCAATGACTTGAGGCAAGTCTTTGTCCCTTCTGAGAAAGACCACTAAGTGCAGCAGGCTTTTCTTCAAACTCCTCTACTTGCCATCACAGAGTTAACTTGCTTGGGGCTGGTCAGAAATACCAGACAGGGATTAAGGTACCAGCAGGCATCACTAAAGAGAGCTGGGATTGCCAGGACCTTTGAGAGCCACCTGTGGTGACATCAGGCATAAAAGGACAGAGCATCAAGGATTGTAATAGATAAATTACAGGTAAATACAACTAAGTATTGTCATGTACTTTTAGGTGGGAGATACAGCTAGACAACTTCTCTTTAGTACTTCTGCATAACCTAATGACACTTATCCAATCCAATAATTGCCAGCAAAACAGAACAATTTAGAAACCAATTAATTTCCCAATGTCCATTTTTGCAAAGCTAATTTCAAAACACACATTGCTGCAACTTCAAAATAAACGTACATCCAAAAGCACTTACTGTTCACTGCTCTGAGTGCAGGTCCCAACTAACAGCACCTGTTTGAACTGAACAAAACCACAGACAATGATCATTTCCTTACTAAAACTTGCCAGACGGAGTTGACTCAATTCTATTAAAATAAAACCACTGGAAAGCCTTTTTCTGCTCTCTTCTCCTGCAGCCCTGGGCTCCTTACCCAGCTGCATGTGCAAAGCAGCACAAGTCAGCAGTGCTTGCCTATGCTGTAAAGGGGGAAAAAAAAAAATCAAGAGCTGCAGTGTTGCAATTTTCCTGGTGGAATAGAGACCAAGGAAACTTCACCCTGATTTTACATGACCTCTTAGACCTGAGGACTCATAGACACAGTGAATGAATCAGCACAGAGCAGAGCTGCACAGGATGAAATATTTATGGCTTCTATTTCACCATAGTTTCAGTTGGACCTGAAACAAGGCATGGTCAAACCTCTTCCTGAACCCCCTTCCCAGTGTGGCCATGCCAGCACAGCTTAGCAGATCTGCAATAGTAGAAACAAAATGCTTGGACACATTTTCAGATATCCATGTATTTTTCTTTTTTCTCCCTTAATAAAGGCAGAAGCTGGAAATGCCAAGGGAATTCTAGCTGAAGCAACCTGCCCAGCTCCCAGCTGGGGCACTATGGGGCTGTGACAGAGGCTATTTCGAGATAAGGAAAGGCTGACAACCTTCAGATGTCAACATTTAGCAGTGGGCAGTATTTCAAGTATTTCCACAGCCATGTCCCTTTCTGAGGAATTGCAAACATTAGGGCTTTTTACACCAGAACTGCTGTGCCAAAGAGGAAGTGTTATCAAGAAGGGATTGAACACTTCCCCCACTCATCCAAGTCAGGATGCCGAGCTTTGGGGATTACTACTCTAATTTGTGAAAAATGCTATATTCAAGGACCTGAAATAAACCACAGACAAGACTGGAGATAACAATGCTTTATTTTTACATTTCAGCAAGAGGAGAAATAATTGAAGATGAAATTATCTGCTTTGTTGTAAAGTATAAAAACATTTAATTATAAATATTTAGCTAAAAAGGCGTGATTTATAAAATATAATCTGTGAAGATATATACACAGTTTAATTGTTTAGCAATTCTTTCACCTGACATTAAAGAGTAGAGGTTTTTCTATTTATTATTCCACGCTCACAGTTTAGTGCTCACAGTTTAAGAAGCAAAACAGACAAGTGAAAAGATGACTGGTTTCATTCTGGAAAAAAAAAAAATTAAATTTTGCCACAAATGGGGCAAGAGCAGAGGCAGAATTTGAGCAAATCCATGTCTTGAGAGAGGTCTCTGAGGGAACACAGCTCCCCTGCCATCACCAACAATGTTTATATCCAGACAAGCAGTGGGCATCTCAACATTTGTGGGCAAGTTTCCTGTGTTTCCAAGAGAAAATGGCTAATAGTATAGTGCAAGCCCTCAAGTTAAATGTGCTCACCTCCCTGCTCTCTGAGCAGGGGTTGCTCAGTATGCTGTGCTGGTGTCCTCGGTTGTGCCTCTCATGAAATCAAACAATGTCACCTTCGTGATTCAGGCTATGAGCAAATTTCCAAATAGAAAACCCCAGTGTGCCATCCAATTGCACTGTCCAGCTGACAATACCCCCTAAAAACAGATACAGCTGCCTAAGGCTGGAAAATAAGAGTGAAGCTGTACAGTACACTAAATGTGATGGAATGTGAAAGAAGATAAATGGTCAGGCAACTCAGTTTTCAATTCCTCGTTTAAGAGAGCCAGCTTCCTCCCTTCGAAGTCTTGGGAAATCTCGCCTCTTATTGAAGGGTTTGTTACTATGGCACTTCAGAGAAGAAAAACTGGAAGACTCCTCAACATGCTGCATGGCAGAAAATGCTACAGGAAATGATAGTGAATTTGATCCATGTCCCTACTAATTATCTTTCTCTCTTCACAGTGTTTTCACGGTGCCTGTGGCACGGGGCTTTGAGAAATAAGAAAAGGGTGACAACACCCAACAGCAGTACAAACATACAGAAGTCAAGCTGTACTTTGTACACCCTGATTTACACAAGACCTCACTACTTGCCTGTAAGCAAGGAATGAATTAATACAGGATTAAGAGAAAAAGGATGTATAGGAAAGAATGAAGTAGGCAAACATGACACTTGTCAGTGCTCACCCATGATTTGCTACCTGCTGTTTCTGCTTTAGGGTGATGTGCTCGTAACAGTTCAGAGCAAACAGCCCGTACACAGCTCCTACTATTCACATCTTTATGAATGCATAGTAACTGCAAGAGTTGTGCCCTTAGGAACTCAGGAGGATCTTCAGGAAAGGAAGGCTAGCAAAGCTGTGATGAGTTTTAGGCAGGATCCAAGCAGTTCTGTCCAGGCAGAGGCCTGACCTGGGAAACGTACCAAGTCGTGTGCAATTTCAGAGTGCATATTGGCTGGTCGGTTACTGGGTAAATGCAGACTTCAACTCCCTGAAAGCTGCTCGGCGGTGCTTCCTTTCCTCCTCTTCCCGCTTTCGCTCATCCTGCTCAGCTTTTATCTCTGCTTCAAACTTACTGGCTGAGGAGAGGGCTTGAGCCTTCATGAGACGGAGAGAAAATAAACAAGCGTCAAGCCTTGCATCAGAGCGAGAGCCAAAGCCTGAGCTACTCCCTGATGAGCAACACAGAACTGTTTGCTGCACCTCCCAGTGCTTGCTGGGATCCTCTGTCAGGACAGCTCAAGTATTAATTACACGGCAATGCTTGGGTATTTACACCCAATACCTGTTACCTTCCTTAACTTCAACATCAACAGAAGAAAGGTCACTTTCTTTTGATACTAGTGACACTGAAGTCACTAACACATGACCAAAACAATGCCATCAGTACTGGCTCACATACATTATGTATGGCAGGAGGACATAGGTTGTGAGTATGCAGTGGGAGAAACTACTGCAGAAAACACTCTGAGTCACAGCCAAATCTGAGAACATCATACTACACCATGGATAATCTGCAGATCAAAGAGACATTGTTTACTTGCTGGCTATTTTTCCAGCTTTCATCTCAGTACATCTGCTGTGCAATAGCTGTGTTAGGCTCTTGGGAAAAAACTTCTTATATAAACAAGCAGGATTATTTTCTCTCCAAGAGAGCTTTCAGAAAGGGTGCTTTGTCAGCTTCGGATGGTGTACAGCTCTTTCTGCCAACCCCAGGACCCTGCAGAATAATTTTGATTCCAAAGGTTACAGAGAGCTGCTCGAGAAAGAGATGTCTGAAATACTATACTCCAAAACATTCCATTCACCACTAAGCTCAGAGTGTTCTGGTGGAGGGAGGTTTTGCAAAATGGGAAAACTCTGACCCTAATGCATTAGTTTTCTCAGGACACTTTTGTCTTTAAAAGAGGTCAGCCAGCTAGTCCCAGCCACAGGGGCACAGGTTAGCCAGCCAGCTCTGCCAGGGTAAGATGCAGAAGACAGACTGAATTATATTGCTCTGGTGTGTTGACTGAGCCATAGAAAGGCTCTAGCTAGAGCGCCACAAAATTTGAAAGGGAACTCAGCTACAGCTGGGTAGCTGAGCTTCAGCTACAGCCGGGTTTTTTCATATTCCTCTGTGCGACACCATACCTTAGCTTCAAAGAAGTTCTTGGCTCCTTTGACTCCCTCAATGGATACATCTATCTCTGAGAGCTTCGCAAGAGTCAGTAGGCCGCTGTCCTCCTCAAGCTCCCCAGCTGCAGCTTTATGGAAAATCAGCAGGAACTAGCAAGACAGAGAGGAAACAGTCAGGTTTTTCACTGAGGCTCAAACAACTTAAAAGAGAAACAGCACAATCACCTGGAGAGGGATGGAATTCGCATTTCAGAGCAAAGGAAACCAGGTCTAGATAAACCAAGCGGTACCAGGGAACTTGTGCTCCAGTACACAGTCCTGTTACAGACTAAAAGCAGTAGGAATCTCATAGGAAAATAAGGTTTCCTGGGAATCAGAGCCCTGGTAAAGCACAGTTCCTACCAAGCCTGAGCTGCTATGTGGCCTGAGGAAGGAGGCCACCGCTGCACCAGCCCAGTACAACCACAGGGCAAGCTTAGATATAGCTCTTTATGTCCCCATACCCTACTGGTGTATTCACAAGCCCCTCACCAGCTTCCCCAGTGTTCTAGGGACTCAGATCACATCCCATGACAATGAAAGCAGGGCAAACACAGCTTTGGTTCACCTCAGGCTCCCTAAACCAAGGCATAAGTGCAGTCCTCTTAGAGAAAACAGCAGCCCAGGTATGTGCATGCCCTTGTGACAGTGGCTTGAACGAGTGTCCACAGGGCACGTTGGTGTGAAACGTCTGTCCTGCACTGGAGCATGGCCATTTAACACATCCAGAGTCACTACAGCAGAGTGTGGATTGGGAAGTGAATTGCAAAGAGAAACAAACAAAAAAAGAGAGTTGTATTTCATTCCACAAAAGCATACCTTTTTGTTTTTGTTTTAACAGAAGGAACAAAACACGCCTGCTTAAAAATAAAGACCTCTGCACTATCATCCACCTGCCAACTGAACTCCAGGTTAAGATATGGACGCTCTAAGTGTACTTGCAGAGGTCCTGTAACTCCCTGCTATTCTTGGTGACCTCAGGACGTGTCTCAGTGCTGGGAACAGCTCGGAGAGAACAGACACAAGGACAAGCCACCCAGGTACAAAAGGAGCATAAGCAACAAAGCTGCACCAGTGCAGCACTTCAGGCCAGGCCAGAGGGCTGCAGACACCAGGTAGGGTTGTCCTGAAATCCCTTAGCACAGGAACATCAAATATCTCTAGTACTGTGCTCCTCAGACTGCCAGGCTGGGTAGTCTGCTGCTTCCTACGGAGAGCTTGAGCTGTCCCGGAGGAGGGCAGCAGAGTCCCAGCATCCACACTGAGCCAGCCCTGCTTCAAGCTGCTCACAGAAGCTGGTGGGAATGCAAGAGTTTGGGAAGGCCTCCCATGAGGAAGGGTGTGGAGGTGACAGCAGCACTGGCCGCCCTCTCGCACAGGCAGCGTCATCAGGCACTGCTCCACACAACAGCCTCTTAACCCGTGAGTGCTCAGCACAGGGCAAGCAGAAAGCAGACTGCGCTTGGCAAGGGAACTTTTCCCTCTCCAAACACGTTGTAGTGGGTTGACCCTGGCTGGATGTCAGGCTACCAAAGCCACTCTATCACTCCCCTTCTCATCTGGATAGGGGAGAGGAAATATAACAAAAGTTTATGCCTTAAGGACCTGGAGAGATTATCCACCAAAATACTGTCATAAGCAAAAAAGGCTCAACTTGGGGATATTAATTGAATTTATCATTAACAAAATTAGAGCAGGATAATGAGAAGTAAAATAAATCTTAAAGACACCTTCCCCCCACCCCTCCCTCGTTCCCAGCTCTATCTGCTCTCTCCAGTGGCACCAGGAGATAGGGAATGGGGGTTATGATCAGTTCTTGACAGGTTGTTCCTGCCACTGTGCAGGGAAAAGAGTCCTTCCCCTGCTTCAGCATGGGCTACTCCACAGGTCTGCAGGTCTCTGCCAGAAGCCTGCTCCAGCATAGGCTTCCCATGGGTTCACATCCTCCTTTCAGTCAACCACCTGCTCTGGCATGGGTATCATCCATGGGCTGCAGGTGGATCTCTGCATCCCCACAGACCTCCATGGGCTGCAGGGAACAGCCTGTTTCACCATGGTCTGCACCACAGGCTGCAGGGGAACCTCAGCTCCAGCACCCGGAGCACTGCCTGCCCCTCCTTCTGCACTGACCTGGGTGTCTGCAAAGCTGTTCCTCTCACATATTCTCACTCTTCTCTTCTCTGGCCATAGTTACCTCTGCACAATAACTTGTTAACCTTTTTAAATATGTTATCACAGAGGCATTACTGTCATTCCTGCGTGGCTCGCCTTAGTGACAGGTCTGTCCTGGAGCCAGCTGATCCAGAAATCAGGCCCTCAGGCTTACCAGACACGGGGGAAGATTTTAACAGCTTCTCACAGAAGCCACTCCTTGTAGATCCCCCCACTATGAAAACCTGGCCATGCAAACCCAATATACACATGTAAGAAATAAATGGTTCACTGCTGAACAGGCATCCTGCTTGGAAAGAAACCAAATCCTCCCCAAGACATGCTCTCCCTCTGCTCAGATCCGCTGGGCTCTGGCTAGTTCCTCTTTGCCAGGCACGGTGACACAGAGGGCTGGCAGCTAGGCTGGAATTAGTCATGGTTCCTCCTGCTCCACCCTGCAAGTTCCACTTCCTGCCATTGGAAAAGAGCAGTGGAGGCAGCACAATCCCGAGGTCTGATACAGCTATCACCTGGGGAGGGACTGGGTCATGAGTACAAATGAGCATGAATCATCCCAAAACTAAGGGATGGGGCAGCAATCCTCTAGAAGAATACAGGCTGCTGTGGCCACAAAGGCTGGGCTGAGTTAAAGGAAACGTGGGACTGAGACAGTGCTTGGGGTGGACAGAGCATAACGTCAGTCCCAAGGATCTGGCAAGGTGGACTATGGGACATCATGGTGGTTTCCATAGGAGCTCAGCAGCAATCCCTCCTCATGTCAGCACACAGCCTGCAGCCGACCTCACCAAGTATCTACCCTTGAGGTACTGGTCCTTACTAACTAGAGAACACCAGCAATCTGCATTCAGCTCCCTCTGCCAGCCTGTCTCACACCCTTGCTGGGCCCAGGACACAGCACATGCAGCTAAGTCTCAGGCAAATGTCAACAGAGAAGGAAAAGTGAATAATGTAGGTAGCTATCTTTCAAAGCTCTGCTCTCAAAGAAGATAACACAACCCACACTTTCCAACTCACTAACATGCTAAATTGCATCTGCTCTCACATCCTTCATGATCCAAGACCTACCCCACAGGGCCAGGCTGGACATCATGCAAGGAAAGGTGTGGGACTGACAGGCAGCAGCAGCCTTGCAACAACAGCTTGCCAGAAAAGCAGCACTATGTAGGGATGTGGTTTGCACCAACCCTGGTAGCAAACACATCATGTGGGTCAACATTTCAGCTGGTGAGGGTGTGGGGGGCAGTGGGTGGATTTCTGTGGGTTCTAGATAGCAGCTCCAATCACACATTACTACTACAGCAATTAACTCTGGTTTCCTGTGGTAATGATGCAACTACACAGTCAGAGGTGTGGGTTTTCCCCCCCACTACACCTAATCATTTTAAGACTAGATTTCATTGCTTGAGTCACAGCAGGAGTCTTGAACAGTTAATTATTCATGCATTGGTGGACATTCAAAGGTCAGTGGTAGAAGGCAGGTTTCCTATCAGGGTCTGTGGTTCATCAGCAGCCTGCTTGCCAGGCAACAGCTTATCTGGGATGTGAGGACACTACTCAAAGCAGCAGAAAAAGGTGATCTATTGCAAGTGAAAGAGGTCCCTACCAATTCTCTGGCCAGGCCACAAGAAGAGTATATTCAGGCAGGTATGCCAGGACTGGCTATTCTCTGGATAGGCAGACAGGAGCCCTCGAGTGCCCTAGTTGCACCCTACTGAGTTCAGACTCTCATTTAAACCAGGTTTCTCCTGGTATTATATGAGTGACCCAAGTCAGCTTAGTCACCCTCCACACGCTTGCCTGTCACCACCAACGAGAAGCAGAATGGGACAGGCCTATGGGATGGTTGAGGCCTCCTAAGCCACCAGGGAACCTGCTTCCCTGACTGACCCCTGCCTGAACACAGCAGCTGGACAGGGCACAACTGCAGCAAGGCAAGAAACATCCTGCTCCTTTCTACCACAGGGATCTTTGGGTATCTGCCAAAGCTGCTGTGTAATTTGTCCCCAGAGCTCTGCCAGTGATGCTCCCTCATTCCAACCTATGGGCCACTCAAGCTTGTGTTTGCTTGACCATTGTTTTACATCTGGCAAGAAGCTTCAACAGCACCAGCTGCCGCATGCCACGTGCCAGGGGCTGGCAGCACAGGCAGCCGTGCAAGGGGCTGTGCTCCAAACAGGTGGCAGCAGAAGGGGAGCTGCTCTGCCACTTGTGCCATGCCACTGATGCCAGGACATCACAGCAATCTTTCAGCGCCTTGAGGATAAAGGCATTTCTCTCCATGGGAGAGAGCCCCTGCAGCAAGCCTGGAGGCTGTCCCCAGCTCTTCACCTGGAATGAAGGGTGGCCCAGAAGGCACACAGAGAAGCCCACAAAGTGATTTGGCAATCAGTGACCTCGGGCCATGGGCACGGTGCTTTTCCTGCTCCACTGGATTCTTCACTACCTCCAGTTCACCTCTGACTGGGCACCGGGGAACTCAGGGACGGGTTCTCACTTCCCAGATTTGCATATCCTTCCCCCTCTCTTGTAAGCCAAGTCTTTGGTCTCTGTCTTTTCCTGCTGCCCTCCTGCAGTGAAATAAATCCAACGAAGCCCTTGGGGCATGAAAGCAGCAGGAGATGGTGTGATGTGCCAGCCCAGAGAGATGGTGCAGCAGCTCTGTGAGTGACAGTCACCCCTCATGCCCCAACCAGCCCTGCCAGTCATGGGCCTTGGCTGCTCATCCTCCCTCCCAGCCCTGCCAGAGCTCTCAAACTTCCATAATGGAGAGCTTGACGTTCTGAGCCCTACCCTGGAAGATGCACGGTGAGAGCACCACGCCTGCAGAGACAAGGGAGCCCAGCTGCTGGGGCCCCACCACAGCCATCCCACAGGGCGGAAGGAAGCAGCAGCACAGCCCTCAAAACTGGAGCAGGACATAAGCAGTGCTGCCCCTCCTCCTGCTACCTAAGGGGCTGTGGGTCAATTCAGAAAGCCACAGTGTGACATTTGCTTGTGACCAAGCCAGCTATCAAAGTCTGAGAGGAGGAGATGATGCAACAGGAGCTTCTGGTACTTGGGTCTCCCCCTTCCTGCTGAGATGATGTGGGTACCCCTGAGTGCACGCAGGTCACTGCTCAAATTTCCTCTCTTCCTCTGCCTGGCAGAGGATCCTGGCCTGTCCTGCCAGCTGTCACAATGCAGTGGTAACAGACAGACCTGTTTGGGCTGTGTCCCTGCTGAGCCAGCGTGCCATACCAAACTGCTGCATCCCCACATTTATTCCTTGCTGCAGGGAGGTGACCACCCCTCATAAAGCTCGCCATGGCTGGTCACTGCATGATGCAGAGAGGGTCCCAATACAAACTGGAAGAGAGAGGCTTTTGTGCCCCATGAGATGAGCTGCTCCAAGCAGAGCTCCTGCACTGCACCTGAAATGAGGCCTGAGCTGCTGTACCATAGGAGCCAAGCAATGAGACCTGGAAACTGAAAGGACGTAACTCCCTCCAGCTACAACAGGGAGCTCAATGAGCACTCCCAGCAGCTGCAACAGGGCTCAAATGTGCTCCCAAAGCAAGCAGGGAGGTTGGAGAGCTTTGGCATTTGGTACCATGACTGTCACATGGAGATAGAGGTTAACAATGCTCCGCACCCTTGGCATTGGGAAGCTCACCAGTTTCTCCACTGCACCCCACCACTACAAAAACACAGAGGAGAGGGCTACCTACAGCTCGCAGAGTACTGGGCCCAGCTGCCTCATCCCTCCACCCCACAGCCACATCCCTGTCTGTTAATGCACCCTCACCTCACGGAAGCTGAGCTTCCCGTCAAAGTCTTCATCCACCTCCTTGATCATGTTCTTCAGCCCCAGGTGGGTCTGTGGGGCTCCCAGCTTTTCCATCATCAGCTTCAGCTCCATCAGGTCGATATATCCATCCCGTCCCGAGTCATACCTGCAGGGTGCAAAGGCGAAGGGGTCAACCATCATCATCCCCACACTCATCTCCCCAGAAGAGGAACCGTGCACATGGATAAAGTCACTGTGTGGTTCAAAGCTCAGGGGAATGGGGGAGCTGCATGACATGGCCAGTGCTGAGATATATTAAGCTCAGGGAAGTAGCTGTCAGCTTTCAGAGCTGTCTCACCAGAGAGAGAAGTACTCAGGGGCGCTCAGACCAAACCACCCACACAGAAGGAGCATGGAGGAACTCAGCTTATCTCAGCGGGATTTCCATTTCACCCACTTGCCTGTCCAGCACAAAGGTTACTTGCACGCAGCTTACACCATACGTGGTGAGGCAAAGGCATGCAGAGTCAGCTGCTGCCAGGTTTCCTGCTAGTTTCAAGGAGAAACAAGGAGCAGAGACCAAGCAGAACCTCTTGGCAGAAAGCACGCTTTCTTTGTAAGCAAAACTCCCCCCTTCCTCTAGCTGTTAAGATCTTTCCTCTCCAAAAAGCTTTTGTACCACAATGAGCACTGTGCTTCAGGGCAGCTGTTTATTCTGTGTCCCCAGGCAGAGCAGAAAGACAGTCCCAGGGGCGCACAGCAATCCCAGCCAGGGCTGTGGTGCCAGGGCTGCACTACAGGACCAGGCTGGCAGATGAAACCAGTGCCCACCTCCAGGAACAGCTCCCAGTGGAGCACCAAGGACTGCAAGGACTCTTCAGAGGAGAGCACCCGTGCAAGGGGAGGAGTGTTTTAGGGATGGGGAGGCAGCAAGTGATCTGCTGTGCACAGCCTGGGACTGTGCACCAATTCCTCCCAACATCTGCTGTGCGGGTAAAGCATCTGGCCCACCCAGCAACCAGCACTTCACACCCACCAGGGCTATCACCGGCTGTCAAAGTCCAAAGGCTGCAGGGATGGGCGCTCTGTTATCAGCCCGTCGACAGCCCTCCTTCATCCTGGTCCTGCCATCAGGGTTCAGCACAGAGCTAGGGCTTCACAGGAGAGGACAGGGCAGGGTCTCCCAAGCTGGCTCAGCCCTGGCGCACAGCCTGCCACTGCCCCTGACAGAGTTAAATCCTTTCAACGGTTCAGAAGGAAACTCTAGGCATGATGCTGAAGCTTTCCAGTGGGCAGGAGCCAGTCAAATCCTCCCACCCATCATCCTTCATTGACTGTTAGCTCTCTTCCAAAGAAATGAGGGCTGTAGCCATCCCAGACAGAGATCTGCACAGTTGTGGTTACCCTGGAAGAAAGCTCTTTCCAGCTGAGAAACCTCACAGCCACAGAGGAAGCTGTGGCAAAGGAAGGCATGAACAAAGCCACCAGCCCCAAACAGCATCCAGGCGTGGGCAGCACAAGGCAGGGCTGCAGCCAAGATCTCTATCCCTGCCTTCATGAGCACAGGCACAGCATGGTTTTTCCCCAAACCCGGGTAGCCTCCATGACTTTCCAGAGTCCCACTACCCCCACAACTATTTCTGATACTCTTTGTGGCTCTTAGTTTCCAAGGGTCACAGGACCAAGAGACATCCCATGACAGGGATATAACTGCCAGACCAGGCCGGCACAGAGCCCCTGTTACCAATCTGCCTGCACTCTCTGTACCCAGCAAACCCATGAGCCCACCAGGCTGGACAGCTTTCTGAAAAATGAGGAAAGAAACCTCCATCAGAGTAGAAACCAGGTCACAGACCTGGGATATGAGAGGGAGGAAGCGCAGCAGGTTCTTCACAGCAAGGAAGGTGTCAGTTAATTAAGGCACATTCACAGCATTACCCAACCC
Source organism: Platysteira castanea (assembly GCA_013397175.1). Lineage (NCBI taxonomy): Eukaryota > Metazoa > Chordata > Aves > Passeriformes > Platysteira > Platysteira castanea. Next base: position 9,516 of record VYXC01001690.1, on the reverse strand, counting down.
AGCATTGAGATGCACTTCTAAGACATCACAGAAGCATAGTCAGTGCAGTATTTAATTGTCAGTTTGCTTTTCTTTCAAGTTTGGGAGAAAGGGTGCAGAGCTGTTCCTCTGGAGTAAGGTGGTTGGAGATGCAGTGCCTTTGATTAGACACAGCAGCAAAATGTGTAATGGCAGAGAGGCACCTGGGGTTGGGTTTTTGGAGGCCCAGCAGGCTCATGCTGCCCTTTGGCTGGGTGCAGAAGCAAAATAATACTAAGGTCCCCTCCAAGGGCTGCCCATCTGGAGTGGGGACACTGCCCAGCCCCACATGGAAGCTCTGGGTAACAGAGATGAAGGCAGAAGTAGGGCGCAAGCCCAGCCTGTGCCTGCTGTGCTCATCTCACCCTCCTGTTACGGACACTACCTGCAGCTAAACACTGGCCCAGGGGCCAGTACGCTGCCCTGAAAGGGTTAAACGTGGGGCACAGCTTCAGGGCTCATCCAGGCAGAGAGGCAGGACAAAGCCAGGATTGTGAGAAATGGGGTCTTGCCAAGAGCGGGCCTGGCAGAGCAGCACGCTGTACCAGCCACACAATGGGTGTTGAGCACGCTGGGCCGGAGTACAGCTGGTGCTGAGAAGCACCCAGAAATCAGGTTACCAGTCCCCTGCAGTCAGGGACAGCCAGACAGAGGGACACTGAAACCCAGTGGCAGCGCCCTGCAAACTGCTACATTCCCTCCCTGCCCCCCTCGCCTCCTAAAACAGCCCAACTATTTTGGGACCTCGGTACAGCCACTCAGCTGCTGCGCAGCCAGACTATTTAGGGTAAGGCTTATTTATAGGGCACGAGAGACAGCACAATTCATTCCCCACCACCCCTCCAGCAGACCACAGGCATCCAACCCTGTGGGGCACAATGCAGACTGCACCTTACTGGTCAGTTGATGCTCCTCAGTCCTACCGAAGACCCCATGGCCTGCCTTTCGAGAGATCATAAAGCTCCTCTGTCAGCTTTCTGGGAGCCGCCTTTCAGGGCTTTGGGGTCAGCCAACCCTGGATGCCTCTCACACACAGCTGTCTGCAGCACAGCCCTGCCCTGGTGATGGACAGCCATCACCCTCACAGGCAGAGCTGGAAGAGGGCACCAGGACAAGTTAAACACAGCCCAGCATCCGGGGGAGCCATCCCATCCTGTACTCCAGGAGTGACACGGCAAGAGCGCACAGCACGCAGGTGCCTGGCCAGCCCTGCCATCACCCACTGTCCTGCTATGACACCAGAGCTTTGCTTCCTTCGGGCTCAAAGCTCGCTGGGGCATGAGCCAAGCCTCACCCGGGTGATGTGCAGGCATTACAGACAGAGGGGAATTGTGCCAACGGGCACAGCGCTGCCACGTCACCGCACTCCAGCACAGGTCGGTGCTATGGCCACGGCAGGTCCCACTTGCGACAGCTGGGATGCTGCAGGCAGGTATGGGCACCGTGGCCGCTGAGATAAAGCTTTGCCACACTGCTGCCACAGCAGCATTCCTGGCAGCAGATGAGACACAGCAGCGGCTGCCAAAATCTGCTGCAACAAGGATGCACCCAGATTTCCATGCTGGCTCGCTTCCACCCGAACCGCAGAGCGTGCCTGGCTGCCGAAGCACTGGGAGAGGAAAGCAGGACACAAGATCAGGGGGAAGGAGGGAATGCTTGCTGACCAGACTTGCTTAAGAGCATGAAGTTACGCACAGTTATTGCCCAAATACAAGCATTGCACCAGTGTTACACAGCTGCTGAGGGGTTACATGCAGAAGAAAGAGGGATCAGCAAGGGAGGAGAAAGGAGATGGCAAGGACTGCATCACCTGTAGTGACTCTGCAGTCACCTTCCAGCTGCCTCTAAAACCCCACTTAACAAAAAAAGGACAATGGAATGAGAAATCCCAGATCCTCAAGGATCAAAGAGCAGTTTCTAAACATTTACATTTCTTGAGAAAAGGTGAAATGAAAACCTGCCCTCCCTGTAGGTGTTTGCTGTACCTTAACTTGCTCCACACACTCTGGGCACCTGTACTTTGATCTGCAGTTCCTGTATGCTGCAATGTATGCCTCATTGATGCTTTGAAATAAAGCAGTTGGAATAATGGTGCTGAAGCAATAATCTCCTCTTAAATATTTCAAATCCTTTCTAAGTAGCACTTTATTCCCTCTGAGCGTTGTGTTTCACCTTACATGGGGAAGGCGGTGCTGATCTCTGCTCCCTGATATCCAGTGATAGGATAAATGGGAATGGTTGAAAACTGCCTCAGAGGAGGATCAGACTGGACTTGAGGAAGCCTTTCTTTCAGCCTGAGAGGGTTATCAGACCCTGGAACAGGCTTCTTCGAAAAGTTGTCAGTGCCCCAAGCCTGGCAGTGTTGAAGAGACATTTGGACAATGCCCTTAATAACAAGCCTTAACTTCTGGTCAGCACTGAAGCAATCAGGCAGTTGAACTAGAGGTGATCATTGGTGGTCCATTCCAAATGGAATATTCTGTTCTATTGCCAAGAGCTTTGAGAACAATTCCTCCATACGAGGGTGGGGACAGGAACAGGCTCCTCAGCCACGTGCAGCTTCATCCTCCCCAGCCCAGACAGAAGGAGCTCTCCTGCTCTTGAAGGGACATGAGGGCAGGATGAGAGTCTCCTCCACTAAGATGTTCTCCAAGATGCTGGGCAAGACCTGCAGGCCCAGGCTGGGTGGCTGAGTCCCCATGGGAATATCCTCCCTGCCCACTGGGAGCCCACAGGCAGCCAGTCACACAGAGCACATGGCAGCTCTGGAGAGAGCAGGTCTACTGCTGCATGTCACACAAGGCCAGGGCACCTGGCAAAGGGGCTCCTAAATGTCTCTAGGAGGGCAAGGGGACATCACAGCATGTCCCACCAGCCAGATGCAAGGCACTTGTGTAATGTGTGGGCAACACACGAAATTCCCTAGATACAGAAGCAATAGCAAGACTGGAATTTCTCCACTCCCTCGCACCCCACAGATGAAGCTGCTGTCTGTTTTCCTCCCCCTTACATCTCTCATAAAGGTCATTCCTGCCGGGCACAGCCTCACTGCCTGGCTTTCACACTCCCCTCTGCCATTTTCCTGGACAAAGATGGCACCAAGGGGAGCTGTGAGACTCCAGAGGCCCTGAGAGTTTGCATAGACGACTTGGGAAAGAGAAGTTATGGTTACCACAGTCCTCACACATTGTCAGAATAGGCAGCTAATTAGGTCACATTATAATTAGCCTGAGCTGTAGACTTCCTGGTCTCTGCCAAAAAAATACCCACTCTGAGAGCTACCTGCACCCAGCACTCCAGCAGATACCTGCACCCCATCTCCAGTGGAACGGGGCCAAAAAGGAGAGATGCCTACAAGAGGAGGCTTAGGCAAGAGAGGAGGAAAAAGTGAGCCCAACTGTGGCAGCCAGAGCAAAGAACATCTTTTCTGCTTTGGAAGGATGCTCCCAGCGTAGCCAGCAGCACACAGCACTGGATGGAGCACCCTATTATGGGGAGTCCCACTTTCAGATGAGTTCTTTGCTTCCACCCTGGCAGTCACAGCCACCCTGGCAGTCACAGCCATCATGCATACCACGGGATGCCCTGACAGGCATTCAGAGCAGCTGCAATCACCAGGACATCTTTCCAGCTGGAGCACCATGATCCAGCCCACACCATGCACAGGACCACAGGCTCAAATTCAGTCTGAACTACAAGTGCCACTAAACTGGTAAGAAACATTTTTTTGGATGGGCAGTTTCACAGTGGAAACCTGTGGCATAGGGGCATCCTGCGGCAGTGAGAATATACTAAAGGAAAAAAATAAGCCTTTGAGAGAGGGATGTAAGAAAGACCCTGAGTTGTGGTGGCCAGGGCCAATAAGCCATACAGAGAATTAAAGCCTTAATCATATTAACTCAAACTCTGACTGACAGGAATTAAGGGGAACATTTCCTTTCCTCATGGAGCATGTGATGTCCGCCAATAGTTGAGACAGGTCACTGGCAGCAGATGGACCAAAGACCAGATCCTCTGCCACTGCAAACCTCAGGTGCCTGTAGCAGTGAACACCAGGACAGGGTTTTCTGGCTGCCCAGCCAGGAAACACAACAGGGGAGCAAGCATGCAGCCCACCTTCTTCCCCCTTTGGCATCAGTTCTCACAGGGTATGCAATGCTTTCCAGCTACACTGACCAGCTGATTAATATTCAACTGCAAAGCCTAGCTTTTCCTGCTTACAAGGCTGGTGTTTAATGAGCTCCTTGCTGAAAAATTAGGCTGCAATTCAGCTCTTCCACTTTGTATTTCCCAAAATCCCCGCCACTCCTTTTCCCTATTGAGGCAGTGCCGCTGCCCACTCCAGGCTCTCGCCCACAGCTTTTGGGCATTGCAGCTGCCTGCATTGTTTGTCCTCCAGTCCTCACAGCACCATGTCTCAGCCCTCCATAGAGCGGGATCCCCTTTGAGCACAGACAGAAGGGACAGAGGAGAGAGCGGAGCAGCAGTCTCGCCCGGACCACCTCGCTTCCGGCACCAGCTGCCAACGCAACAAAGAATTCCAAACGCAACAACGCTGCCCGCGCAACAAAGAATTCCAAATTCCAGTAAGCTCAAAAAAGCCCGTTGCCTGGTCTCCTGTGGCAACAGCCCGGCTGGGACAGGCAACACCCCGCAGTGCTGGGAGCTGGCAGCATTCAAGCAGCTCTTGCTCTCCTCACAACAATCCAGGGTGCCCAAGGCAGCTTTCAGGTAGGAGAACAATGACCTAACAAGTTACAAATCTCACTTCAGTCACCTCCATAAGGTGAAGTACATCTTCACACCTTGCTCTGTGGTCCTGCCACCTCCTGCCTGGCAGCAGCTCCCTCCCAGTCTGGCAGCCTGCCGTGGGGCTGAGAGGACGCTGGTCCCCAGAACCCCACGGGTCTGCAGTGCTGGAGGGAAACCTGAGCACAGACAAAGGTACCCAGGCACAGCCTAACTGCAAAAGCCAGGACACGGTCTGGAGAAGAGAAAAGGGCAGGATCCTGGTCCGGGGGAGGACCAAACCTTTCTGCTTACAGAAGCAGCTCTCCCTGTTACTAGCAGCAGCTTGACTTTAACACAAACCTTCCTGCTGGGAGGGGAACCCCATCCCAGCCCCCAGGAAGGGGGGAGCAAGAGGAAGCTGCGCTCAAGCTTTGTTTGGGTGCGCGGGAGGGAGCACCAAGCCTGGCAGACAGGACTGTGTGCAAGGCTAGGACACTGCCAGACAGAGCCAGCAGGATTGATGGGCGTGTTCAGGGTCGCAGCTGTTGCGGGCAAATGTCCAGCGCCTCTGCCGGGCCCCGGGACACAGACCCACCTGGTGCCCCAGGGTGTGGGGCAGAAGAGTGCCTGTGCTCTCACAGCCCCCCGTCCCACGCAGAGCGTCCCGCAAAGCCAGAGCTCCTGGGTGCCACCACAAACAGCCGCCGTCCCAATCCCAGGCAGAGCAGAGGCCGTGAGCTAAACGCAGGGCTGAGCTCCGGGCAAACTCTACGAGCCCCCCCCTCCCCCCCCGCAAAGCACAGGGACAATCTGGGGATCAGATGGCGCTGGGAACGCGCCGCGGCTTCCTCCAGCCCGACCGCAAAACCGCGCAGAAATGCGAGCACGCCGCCGAGAGCGGGCAGCCCCTCTCCAGATGTGCCCCCGGGGGCCGGCGCCGGGAGGGGCTGCGGGGGAAGNATTCAAGCAGCTCTTGCTCTCCTCACAACAATCCAGGGTGCCCAAGGCAGCTTTCAGGTAGGAGAACAATGACCTAACAAGTTACAAATCTCACTTCAGTCACCTCCATAAGGTGAAGTACATCTTCACACCTTGCTCTGTGGTCCTGCCACCTCCTGCCTGGCAGCAGCTCCCTCCCAGTCTGGCAGCCTGCCGTGGGGCTGAGAGGACGCTGGTCCCCAGAACCCCACGGGTCTGCAGTGCTGGAGGGAAACCTGAGCACAGACAAAGGTACCCAGGCACAGCCTAACTGCAAAAGCCAGGACACGGTCTGGAGAAGAGAAAAGGGCAGGATCCTGGTCCGGGGGAGGACCAAACCTTTCTGCTTACAGAAGCAGCTCTCCCTGTTACTAGCAGCAGCTTGACTTTAACACAAACCTTCCTGCTGGGAGGGGAACCCCATCCCAGCCCCCAGGAAGGGGGGAGCAAGAGGAAGCTGCGCTCAAGCTTTGTTTGGGTGCGCGGGAGGGAGCACCAAGCCTGGCAGACAGGACTGTGTGCAAGGCTAGGACACTGCCAGACAGAGCCAGTAGGATTGATGGGCGTGTTCAGGGTCGCAGCTGTTGCGGGCAAATGTCCAGCGCCTCTGCCGGGCCCCGGGACACAGACCCACCTGGTGCCCCAGGGTGTGGGGCAGAAGAGTGCCTGTGCTCTCACAGCCCCCCGTCCCACGCAGAGCGTCCCGCAAAGCCAGAGCTCCTGGGTGCCACCACAAACAGCCGCCGTCCCAATCCCAGGCAGAGCAGAGGCCGTGAGCTAAACGCAGGGCTGAGCTCCGGGCAAACTCTACGAGCCCCCCCCTCCCCCCCCGCAAAGCACAGGGACAATCTGGGGATCAGATGGCGCTGGGAACGCGCCGCGGCTTCCTCCAGCCCGACCGCAAAACCGCGCAGAAATGCGAGCACGCCGCCGAGAGCGGGCAGCCCCTCTCCAGATGTGCCCCCGGGGGCCGGCGCCGGGAGGGGCTGCGGGGGAAGGCAGGAGCCCACGGGCCGGGCAGCGAGCCCCCCTC
>VYXC01001688.1:249167-264690 GCA_013397175.1 Platysteira castanea | reverse complement strand
CGGCAAAAGATGGCCGCCACCGCGAACCCACGCCGCGATTCCCAGATCGCATGACTGCACCCACGAGGCCTCCCCATCCGCCCCTTGCGGCAGCGGCAGAGGTGTCGGTGCTGGGCGCGCCCAGCCCCCTCAGCAGCCCGCGTCCTACTGCGGACTCCGCCCCTATCCTGGAGCTCTCTCCCATGCAACCGTGGACACGACCGTGGTGCCGCGAGCCCCATAAGCCACGCGCTGCAGCGAAGCAGCCGCTGTGGGCGGACAGGCCAGCACGCGAAACTGTCCCTGCCGCGGTCGGCGAAAAGCGGTGGTTGCCATGGCACCACAAAAGGCAGCGGCTCCAGGCGGGGCTCTGGGCGCGATGGCGGCGGCAGGGCCACAGTGCCAAGTGGCGGCGGCACGTGCAGCCGCCCACAGGGTGAGAGAGGCATCGACCGAGCAGGCAGACAGTGGCCGCGGGAGATGTGCCTAGAGGAGGACGGCGGCTGTGGCGGCAGCGGCGGGGCCGTGGCCGGAGCTGAAAGCAGCGGCGCAAGAGCGGCGCTGGGAGCTGTAGCAAAGCGCGCGGGTGGGAGCGAGGGCGAAAGCAAAAGCACAGCGGGGCTGGCAGCAACAGCAGTGCGGGAGCCGATCAAGGTGGTGGGGGCAGCAGAGCAGCGGCCTCTCAAAACCAGCATAAACAACACAAACAGAGATCCATAAAAGGAAAAGTCATCGCAACTAAAGTTTTGGGAACTATGAAATGGTTTAACATGAAGCAGCACTGCAGCTTTATCACCCAGGAGGACATCAAGGAAGACGTGTTTATTCATCAAACTGCAATTAAAAAGAATAACCCCAAGAAGTACCTCCTCAGTGTGGGAGATGGGGAAATTGTAGAATATATATAGCATCAACTCCTTTTTGGGTTTGTCCAATTCCTATTATCCCCAGTTTATGTTTTTGCAAATTCCTACCCTGTTTCTTCCCCCATGGTTGCTCTCCCAAAACCATGTCTTTCCATATCCTTACTATGCAGCTGCTAATCTGTTTCCCCACAATTCCTTTCCAATAAAGAGTGGGGGATAAAAGGAGAGAGAGAAGGAAAGGAAAACCCTCAAAAAGGAACAACCTTTTCGTTTAAGAATTAACTATCTTTGTTTGGAGTCCCAACAGGCACAGATGAAAGAGACTCTCCCCTGACTCAGTTTCCTGATGAAGTGTGCTCTGAGAGTCTCTGTCTCTCTTCTGCCAGCTCTGAAATGCTCCAAAAAAAAAAAATCTGTTTGGACACTGGGGGACTAAGAGGGTGGCTTGCATTCTTTTGAAATTGTTTTTGTCATTTTTTGTTTATTCAGTTGTTTCAAATGTTGAGCTTTAAAACCCTTGAAAGAAACCTTCTTAATAAAAAAAAAAAAGGGTGAGATGTGGGGGTCCCCCCCTATGGGGTCCCCCTCCCCCTGGGAGAATGGGACCCTGGGACTGGGAGCATGCCCTGCTCTCTGACGCTAATGTACCCAAGTCCTGTTTTCCTATTGGCCATTCCTGTTCCCTCCGCCCCAAAACTCCTTTACTTTAGGTAAACGTTTTCCCACTAATCTAGTCTTTGCGCCCAGGCTGGATGCCATGCAGGGTGGAAATAAACATCTCTCTGAAAAATCTATGCAAAGACCCTTCCTTATCCTTTCCACAGGCAAGACTGTCTTCAGGAAGGTTGCACCGGACTGCAACACTCATTGCCTAACAATTTCATGTGGTATACATATGTTTGCTCAAAAACAAGCTGCGTTCAGCTGCCACTGAAGTTAGTGGAAGCTGATGCTTATAGGCATTGGATATTATAAAGCTAGCTGTAATTATGTAAATTCTATTACTCAATGGGCACTTATTCTTTAGCTTAAGTAGCAGATACTTGTATTCCATACCTGAGCCTTCAAACACTTACATAGTTTATGCAAACAGTCACTTTGAATTCATATCATGTGCAAATGTAGAGATAAAAATCATGAGTAGGAAGAGCAGATGTACTTCAAAATCAGCAAGAAAACATGCTCCAGTGTGTATGAGCAAAGAACATGAGAATGTGAATATTTTTCCAGAAAAAAAAATACAGAAATATTTATTCATACAATTTGAGTTTTGGAAGCCTAGCTAAATTTGGTATGTATATGAAGGCAAATTACAATTCCCTACGTATATAAAGGGATTTTTTCTGCACAGCACCAATGATCTTCCTAACCACACTCAGAAGTTTGACTAGGTAGTTGTAATATAGCAAAAAAGAAACCTCAGTTACTTTATCCTTATAGAACAGGAACAAGAAGAATAAAACCACTCAAGCCCTAAACCACAACATTCCAACCCAATTTATGACATACTATGTAGTGGCACAAACTAGCTTTAAAAAAATTTAGCAGTTGGTTGTTATTTTCTTGCGACCTTTTTATTTCTCAATGATGCATCAAAAGGGAAGAAAACATCCACTGTAAATTATTTCTCTCAAACTGATGAGACTGTTAAACTTGAAGGATTTCTATAATAATTTTATCTAATAAGAATAAAAGTAATAAACTGCTAAAGTAGAATTTAGCAGAGCTCATTGAAAAAACCATGACATAATCTGCTTTAAGAATTTCATAACCACTATACAATTTAACTTACAAAAGGTTTTCATGTTGAAACCAAAAAAAAATTCTAAATTAAAAAGCATAAAAACCCCAAGTCTTAACGATTTAGATAACAGATGATGGCAGTGACATACAGAGCTTTGCAGATGTTTACTAAAGTAAATAGTAAACTTGCTTACAGAAGACAAGCATTACCAGTATACTTAAACCATCCAGAGTTTATAAAGCTGAGCAGCAACACTTCCCCCATCCCTCCCCCAGTACAACTTTCATGAGCAATGTTCTGATTTTGCCAGTGACAACTCTTACGAAGCAAATTCAAAACTATTTATTTGGTAGCTTCTACAGAAACAAAATTAATTCAAACAGTAACCTGGACTGAAGGAATTAAAACAAAGGAGGAATGCTAACCACGGGGTTTTTTGTGTTAACCATTTCAGTATTTATTGTATATGATAAGCCAGAATTTTAAAATGGAAACTATTTTCATCATTGAAAATGCAAATAGCACTGTTAGGTTTGGCATCAAAGTATATGAAGTGAAAAAAAAACCCTCTAGTGTACCCATCTAAAAAAATATAATTCCATTTGAATACAAAATGAGAACTGTCATTTCCTTATTATTGACAAAACAGGAAAAACAAAGTTTGTTCTGTGGAATAGGTTAGTCTGATACAAATGATATAAAAATTTTCCATGTGGACATGACAGAAAAGATCTGACTTAAAGCACCAACTATCTGAAAGATTTTAACACTGTATTGCAAAATTATGGGAAAGCAATAAGTGGTTTTCAAAATAAATCTCAGTCAGATGTGGTTTTAAAATATTTACATTTCAATGTAGATATGATAAATATTTTATCAAAACAATGTATAATTTGCTGGAGTATATAAAAAAATATTCCCAGATAACCTGTTTACAAAAATGCACCATCAGTGAAAAGAGTTAGGGACAGCCAGTTTACCAGAGAAGTCCCAGTTCAAACGTAGAACACACATCCAGCATTAGAGTCATATTGATTTCCATATTTCTAAAACTGTAACACATTATTTTAATTGTATGTGCTTCAATACACTTCATTCTATATGATTCTAAAATGATTTAAAATTGACAAGATGAAGAGAAACATCCATAGCTCACATACAGAACAGTAACTTCAGTGTCATCCATCCCTCTTTTTTACTAAAAACTGTAATTTGGCCCTGATTTAGAGAAGTGTTTACGTCTGAAGTCAGTACACATTAGACATAATCTGTAACTAGGCACATGCTTGTATGAATTTGAGGCCTATAAAAAATAAATTGTAACATCTAAATTCTTAAGCATGACGAAAGATTGCACTGAAAATCTGGTTCAACACTGTCAATGTAAAAGCTGTGCAACATGGCTTTTCATTTTGAAAAGTCTTCACCTTCAGCAAGTTCCCCTGTAAATAAGCTCACCACCTAGAGTTCTAACCAAATACTGAGTTCTGTAAATGCTTCTATCACACACAAGGTGGTAGAGGGTTTATGTTTGGCTAAGACTACATCAGAACAGCCTTGAGGCCATACAGAGAAGTGCTTTTCACTATCAGCCCAAGCCTGATGGTATCTCTGGCTTGATGGTACAGAATCCTGACAGTGTTCTGCTGCCTCACATCTACATAATACAGTCTAGGTAAAGACTAAGTACTAAACAAAATTAAATTTTTTAGTGCTATCTGACCTAGTGGGAGTAACTGATTCCATAGATATTTAATTTACACCCTTGTATCTCCTCTGAAGTCAGCAGAAGTGTTTTTATTTCACTGAAACAGAGCACTTGTACTTAATTTTACTTTTTATGCCTAGTGCTTAATTTGCCACTAAACCCTATGACATACACTTGCTGTCCATAGAGGACCAAAGGTGCATTTCCATACAGATGTGCTCAATTTCTGAAACACCATGCTGTAATAAAGCAAACGAAATCCTGTTAAATTTACAAAGATCTCATCATCTAGGACTTTAATCCATACAGACCTAGCACAAACCACATACAGCACAGTATTCTAAGATAACTAGAAAGATGTTTGCATAGCAAATCTTCTTCAAATTTCTCCTATGGAACAGATGAAGCTGACCTCCAATATAAATTTCAAACACAAGAGTGCAAAGTAGTGCTTAATCCTCACTATCAGCTTCTCTCTCTCTCTGTACCTCTACCCTCTTCTTCACTTTGCTAACAGTAGAGGACTTTTGGCAAAATAAAACAGTTATTTCAATCCTCTGTTCCAAGCAAGTTAATGGCACTCATTAAAAGCAAGAAGAGAAATCTCCCCTAGTCTCTCACTTGATGTCTTTTTGCTTGGAGAGAAAGAACATCCCAACCCTTGGTTGCCTCTATTAAGTGCCTCTGTCCATGACTTATCCATTCTTCTTGGTCCATATATACTCTTCCACAAAACCAACACTTAAACATACACTGAAGTGCTTCAGCTGGTGTATTTTCCACCACTTGGTAGTTGTTTTTATGGGTCTTTTTTAGCTTCATTTTTAGCGTACTCTGCTTTTTCGCTTGGTTTCCTGTCTCAACATTCTGAAGAGTAAGACGCTTTCGATAACGTTTGACACCTAGACAACTACTTGTCCTTTCTGACAGAACTACTTTCAGGACTTGACCTTTATACTTGTTGATAGTCTTCATGACATTAATTATCTCTGGTGAATCAACATCAGGATGGTTTAGTACCACAACTGGCTGGTTACGACGAGGGCATTTTATCAACTGATTTGTTTTCAGAGGAACAAGTCTCAGACGTCTTGCTGTCAACAGGTATGACATATCAGAACTTGAAGTGGTTTCCGTCTGAGCTCTTGCCTTCCTCTTAGGAAGTTCTCTGAAGCTTGCTTGTTTTCCCTTATTTTTGGGACCTAGTTGACTTTTTGAATAGGGCTTGCTTTGCTTGCTCACATCAATGCTTTTCTGAAATGGTGCACCAGTTTGCCTGCTGTTATTTTTAACACTTGCTTCTCGCTTTGGTCTCTGCCTGAGTGATATAGTTCGAGACTCAGTACTTGGTTCGCCCTGATTAAGCAAACATGGGAAATTACTGCTAAGTGTCTCAGAAACACTGATGGGGACCGGGCGAGGCAGAAACATTTCATTGCAATGCACAGGAGCTGAGGTTTCACTCCTGTTTTCTATTCCATATGAGCTTTGACTGCTAGTAGCATTCAGCACCCTCAGCATTGTCCCTTTGGGGATAAACACCGGGGTAGCAACATGGGAATTTTTAGTTACCCTGTTTTTAGAAGTTCTTGCAAATGTAAAGAGCTGATCTTCACTGTGTTCTTCACTTCTGATCACAGGTCTTCCATCATGCACTTGGGACAGAATCGCAGGTTGTTCCACTTCAGTGGCACAAACAACTCTCTCACTTGCTGAACTTTCCTGAGGCAAAAGCAACTTTTTACTAGAAGCTTGACATCTCAAGGGCATGGATTTCAAGCTAGGTTCAGCAGCAGACATGAGCTGAGCAATCTTTCTACACAGCAATGTTGCTGATTTCTTCCTGCGTGTTGTGTCATCCCATCTGACATCCTCTGGAACATTTTCAGCCCCAGAGCTAAGAGAAAATACAGATGAAATAACAGGTCCTTCAAAAGGTTTGCCTTTGTTTTCCATCTTCTGTAGTTCTAGTGATTCCAGAAGACGACTATTCTTTTGACTTATAGTTTCAGCTCTCTTTACTTTGCTAAAGCCAAAAGTTATATCCTCTAAAGGTGGAGTTTTAGTAACATGGAAGTTTTTCCCTGCTTCAGAAGATGTAACAGTGTTTTTATCAAAACCCTTTCCAGCTAAATGTGCTTCGGTAGAGCTGACTGGTAGACTCCTACATTCTTTGTCAACCCTCTTCACAGACAGTGTATCCTTTTCTTTATGGACTGCAGATAAATTTTTGCCCTCCTGAGCAGCTTCTACTGAAATCTTCTTGGAACTTTTACCTTCAGAAACAGAAGCATATTTTGGACGGTATATATCCTCACCTTCTGCATAACAATAGAGATCACAGTGTAAGTTATTTTTTCCATCTACTTTCCCACTTGAGGATTTAAGATCACTTTTTTTTTCAGTACTGTTCATCACCAGAGATGGAGAACAAAGTTCTATAACACCTGAATGGACATCAACACCTTTCACCAAATGAAAGCATAATTTTGATGTATCTTCCGTCTGTATAGATACAGAGCTACAGTCTGAGAGTTGAGAATCAGAAGAACAAAAACATTCAGAATTCTTGTCATATGTACTATCAAAATTAAGCTGGTTACTAACACTGGATAATTTGTTTACATTCACTTCCATGGTAAGTAACTCATTTTGAGACACAGAAGATGTTTTTTTTATTTCTGGAGATTGTTCTGTACCTTGATTCTCAAGTTCCTCTTCAGCACAGTTCACAGGCTTGTAAGCTGCTTCTTTCACAGGAATTAGTTTAAGAACTAGCTGTTGTGCTCCATTCACTATTTTAAGCTCTACTATCTGAGCTAAACAGTTAGAAGGAACTACAAGTTCAGATGGTGCAATTACTGTTAAAGGCATCCCAGGTTGTAAAGGCTCTGTTTTTGGAGAATAAACCTCAACCTCCACACTTTGATTCTCACATACACTCATTTCAGACGGCTCCAATGTTGTCTTACCCTGGACAGACGATGTGTTTGTGTTGCATTCTACATTTTGAGACGAGCAGATGGTTTTAGTTGGTTTACCTGGAATCTCACAAACCATATTTGAAGACAAATTTGAAAGTTCATTCTGGAAAGGAATTTTATTGTATTTCTGCTTTTTACATAAAGTGCTTTGACTCTGCTTCTTTTGCTTGTGGTTTATGAGAGTATTTGACAGCCGTTTTCTGGGTGTTTCATGTACTCTTTTCGTATGTTTAACTATATAGTCATGCCTAACAGCACCATATTCACAGTATTCACACTGATACGGAAAAGTTCCGGTGTGTTTCACCAAATGTCTCTGGAATTCTCCTTTGGTGTAGGATACATAACTACAGTGGGAACAAAGAAACTTAATTTCCTCATGTTGCCCTACATGCTTTTTATACTGTAAAGGATCCTTTGTTGAAAATCTGCATTTATCACAGTAGTATTTACCTGGCAGAAAATTTTTTACTTTAAATGTTTTCTGGGTTTTACCCGGGGTTTTTCTTTCACGTTTTTCATAGTCCGCAGCATTGGCACCCTCAGGAACAAAATCAAAAGCTGGTGGTTTAATATGACTGCACTTCTTGCAGATGAAATTTTTGTCTTCAGTCCACTCAAGCTTCTTATGCGTTTCTATATCTTGCATTGAAATTTTCTGAACACTTCTGCATTTTATACAGCTTATCAGTGACAACTTATTGTTCTCAGCCTCAGTTCCTTGGTAACAGCAGTTTTGGTTATCTGCCCCTTTTGATGGATTTGTTTTATCACCAGAAGATTGCTTTGGGGATGTAGTTAAGGAATTATTTTTATCATTAATTTGGCCAGGGTACAATCTTGGTAAAATTTCCCTCATTTTTTTCAACTGCATTTCAGAAGAAGCAACTCTGCACCAGTTTCATTAAACACAGCAGCAATAGACAGAATGTTTTCTCGGTATTAGTTTTGTGTATGTTGCTTATCAATCAATCATTCAGGCCACCAATCTGCAGAATACAAGCTTTGGAAGAAATGTTGTTCAAGCAACTGCATCTGTATTATATTCCATGTTCTTAGTCAATCAACTTGCAGCACTAGAGAATAAAAAGCAGAAGATTAAGTCAGTTACAATTCAGTGATCACTGAAATACAATGAACTAATAATTGAACTATTAGTGGACTACAGCTGAATTACAGAATGCAAGTCTACTGTTAATATACCACTGACTGTATTCTCCAAATACAATCAATAACTCTAAAACATACCAAATCAAATAATCCTTTAACATTTGCTCTCATTCAAAATGTTCCCAAATTCATATAATTACCTGCTATGCACCAAAACCCAAAAAGTTCATGGTATTTCTCCCATGTCATGAAAAATTTTACACTTACGAAAGATATTTATAAGCCAAACAAGATACTTGATAACTACCGAGCAGCAGAGTATGATTTTAGTTCAAATATAGCCCTCTACTCAGAACAAGGTATCATGAAACACTTCAAGTGCCATTCATATGTGAATAGCAGGGAAACACAAAGTGGCTCCAATGGTTACTAGAAACACAGAGCTATTCGTTTGTTTTTAAATAAAAGAATTTTTAAGTTAGCATGGAAATTCCTGACATACAAAAGGAAGTTCTTTTCTAATCAGTGCCAATGTTTCAGATACAGTGTTGAACATTAATTCATAACAAGATGTGATTATCCTTCACATGTTCTCAAAGCAATGAAGTCAAAACAATCTGTGACTGCAAAATTAATTACTTTCTCTTCTATTAATATCACAGTGTAATCACTTCTATGTATGTGGACAAGCACATAAATAACTCACGTTATCCTAATAAAACAGAATGTCAATCAAGCAAAATAAACAATGCAACATAAGGCAGAGGGAGATCAGTAATACTACTGTAAAACACCACATTAACACATGCAATATATCTGGCCCACAGGTTCCAGCACTCTCTCTCTCTCTACTATATTTAACAGGAAGAAGATCTTAGCCTTTAAGCTTTTGGCAAGACTATGAGACCACTATTATATGGAAAATAAACAACCAAATTAGGCTTCTGAGACATACATGAAGTCCAGTCAACACCTTTCTTATTTTAGCATCATTAGTTATGGACATACTGTTGCACACACTTGCAATCACAAACAGACTTGATTGCATGAGGTTATTTCTATTTTTCAATACACACAACAAAAGACTTCTGCTTCTGAAATTCAGATCCTCACCAACTCTACATACAGAGATCAGGGCCTCATTTGGACTCCAGAAGCATAGTGCTGAGCTCACTTCAGCAGCTTCCCATCACAATAACCTTACACCAATCAAGAAACTAAACTATGGTACTGGAAAGACATTGAGTCTTCCGAGTGAGTCCAGAGAAGGGCAAGGGAGCTGGTGAAAGGTCTAGAGAGTAAATCTTATGAGGAGTGGCTGAGGGAGGCGGAGGTGTCGAGCCCAGAGAAAAAGAGGCTCAGGAGAGACCTTACTGCTCTCTGTAACTACCTGAAAGGAGGCTGCAGCCAGGTGGGTGTCAGCCTCTTTTCCCACATAACAAGTGACAGAAAGAGAAGAAATTGTCTCAAGTTGCACCAGGGGACGTTTAGATTGAGTATTAAGAAAAATTTCTTCACTGAAAGGGTTGCCAAGAATTGGAACAGGTTGCCTACGGAAGTGGTGGAGTTCCCATCCCTGGAGATATTAAAAAGACACGCAGACTCGGCACTTGAGCACATGGTTTAGTGGTTGGCTTGGCAGTGCTGGGTTACAGGTTGGACCTGATGATCTTGTAGGTCTTTTCCAGCCTAAATCTGTGATCTTCCCAATGGCTTGACAGGACTAAACATCTGATCCAAGATAGTTTTCCTGCATCTTAAGTGCATCACAGCCCAGACAGCAACCATATCCTGCGCTGCATTGAAAGCAGAGTAGCCAGGAGGTCTGCCCCTCTACTCTGCTCTTTTGAGACTCCAACTGGAGTGCTGCTGCATCCAGTTCTGGGGCCCCCAGCACAAGGAAGTTGTTTAGTGGCTCTCCCCTGGATCCATTCGAAGCTGATCACAGGGCTGGAGCACCTCTCTACTAGGACAGGCTGAGAGAGTTGGGGGTGTTCAGCCTAAGGAGGTGGCTTCACGGAGACCTTATAGCACCTTCCAGTACCAAAAGGGAGCTTTCAAGAACACTGGAGAGGGACTTTTCACAAGGGCACACAGTGATAAGACAAGTGGGAATGGCTTCAAGCTAAAGAAAGGTAGATTTAAATTAGATATTAGGAAGAAATTCATTACTGTGAGGGTGGTGAGGCACTGGAACAGGCTGCACAGAGAAGCTGTGGATGCCTCATCCCTGGCAGTGTTCAACACCAGGCTGGATGGAGCCCTGAGCAACCTGGTCTAGTGGAAAGTGTTCCTTCCCATGTCAGCAGGTTGAACTGCATGACCTTTAAGGTCTCTCACAACACAAACCACTCAGTGATCCCATGATCTCCCTTGTGCTCCATCAATATCCCTAACTGCTATAGGAATGCTGTGCTAAAGATGGGCTCTTTAAAGTATACTGATTTAACCACAAACAACAGTAAAAATAAGTTAGCAAACTGATTAGAGACGACATAACAAGCTTTTCACTTTTACGCAGATGGATGGCTGTACGCTAAAATTCCTTAGTGGGTAGTTCTAGGACTGTAGTAATCTCATTTCATTGCAATGCAGACAGCTGTGAAAATATACACAATGTGAAAAACAAATCAATGGCAGCCTTGCAGGAAGGCAGAAAGTATACATGACTGCTGTATCATGATCTGAAGAATTTTCTTTAAGCAATTCTAATGTGGATGACATTATGTGCAATTCTAAAGAGGAAAGAAAAGCAAAACATTTGCAGTAGTGCAGATGGAACATCCTTTCCTGGCCACTAAAATGCTTTCTAGACTTAAGATGAACCTACTGACACCCAAGTGTGGTGGTAGGCCTATGTTCAGGAGATCCACTGTTTTGTTTCAGGAGAAAGATGGCAAGAGATCTTGATAAGCTCAAGATCCAGACCAAAGATGATTTACGAATTTCTATACAGCTTTAAGAAAGAACTAATACAGCATTTGAAAAGAAAGGGTGAAGCTAGATCACTATTTGCCCTTTTCTGCTGTAAATATCTATCCATTAATACTGAAACTGCCCTCCATGTGAACTGACTGAAAGCTAAGTATAGAGAATTTATGTCATCAACATCCCTGACCACAGAAAAAAGTATTATAAACTCAGAGAATTTTCTTGTATTTTTTAAACTCTGTAAATTTCACCTTATCGGAGAACACGAAAAAGAATCTACAATCTTTAAAGGGCAATAAAGTACAAGAAACACAGTCCAACATTTTCAGAACATTTCAATTTAACAGTCCTGGGCTTCTCAGTCCAAGACTATGCCAGAAAAATTTAACAGAGGTAGTTCAAAGAACAGGCCAGTAATCCTTCCAAATTTTCCTAATCCAAACAGCTATACATAGGAAAGTGGAAACAACTACGTTTGCCGTGGTTTAAGCCCAAAACCACGCTTTCATGCAGACCTGTGACAAATATCATGTTGCTAGAATGCAGGTTTCAGGTACTGGTGTGTGCCAGCGTTCCATATGTGCAGAGGGTTGATCCCAGGCAGCAGCCAAGCAGCCACAGAGCTGCTTGCTGGATTCCCACCCACCCCTTCCTGAGCAGCAAGGGGAGTGAAGTAGAGAAGAAGCACAAGAAAGTTTATGGGTCACGACAAAGACAGTTTAACAGAAGGAAAGAAGCAGGGAGGTGACATAAGGGAAATCACTCACCACCTTCCACAAGCAAACCAATGCCCAGCCAGTCTCCAAGCAGCAGGCACCCTGGAAGGCAACCCCCCTCTGCCCTTCTTCCTCTACTTCCAGTTTCCCTGGCTGAGCATAACACTGCATGATGTGGACTATCCCCCAGACCAATTCTGGTCAGCTGTCCAGCTTTGTGCCCCTCCCAATCTCTTGCCAAAACACAGTACTGAACAGGCTGCTTTCAAGAAATTTAACTCCATCCCAGCCAGACCCAATAAAAGATAAAAAAAAACCTGAATAACCAGTTGATGCTAAACTAACATTTCTGCTGTCTTCCTAGCTAGTTTTTCACTATGTACCCTGAACAGTGACCAGTTAATAACAAAGGTTTTGATACAAACAGCTCAATTTTATCCTTATTTTGGACAAAACAAGCCCAAAATTATATTGTAATTTCATGCCTGTATTAAAAAAAAAAAAAAACTCTGGTTACTTCAGATAACTGAGACCATCAATGTACACAGGGAGGTGAACATTACACACATTCACTCCATACCACTGGGGGAGGTGGGGAAGGGGAGGAATTCCCCCAAAGATTTGTTTTGGTATTTGAAGGGTTGGCAGAAACATGCTTCAGAAGATTTAATTAAAAGACAGATAGTTGATTTTTCGAGTAATAATCATATGCACTGCACACAGACCAACCCAGACATCATTAAACGAAGGAGGTCAATGGCAAGGAGCCATTTGACAAGGAGTCTCAATGACAAACACAGGAATGGGATGGATTAAAAATAAAGAGACACTAAGAGTGCCAAAATGAATTCCAGTCACTGTCTTTACAGGAATGAATTCAGAAAAAAACATAAAAATATTCAGAAATACAACAAAGTATCCAAATTAGGAAACATTTTAAAAAATTACAGGGCCTAGTTTAGAAAAAAAAAAATAAAGCAAACCTTAGAAGCACATGGAAAAAAGACATCACAAGAAAGATAAACCAAATTTTCTCATTCACTCCTACCAAACACCTGCAATTCAGTGACATTAAAAGGTCAGGCATTAAATGAAACAAACATTTCCGCCCTTCACACAACACTATCATATCTTGAACTTTGCTGCTCAAGACACGAGGGATTAACAGATCCACAGGAGTCAAAAGGCACTCCAAACTGTGGATATCCCATGTACGTAAAGGTTGAAAAACAAAGATCCATTAAAACAAAGGAAAATAGGATGAAGCATCCTCTGCAGCCTGACTATGCTAAATTCAACCAGTACAAGGGCTTTTGCACTGCAGTAGGTTACAAACCACTGACGTGGCCACTGTTAGACTGGAAATTTCTACTTACTTCAAATACATTGATAATTTGGTCATCCTTTCAAAGAAGAGTATGTATATTCCAGGGCTTTAGTTTCCTTTAGTTCAAACTATATGCTGCTGTCAATGGAAAGGGTGTGATAAGCAGGATGCATTTAGCCTATGTGATCAAATAAATGAGCTCTTACTTCAGCAAAGCACACACCTCTCACACACAAAGATCACAGACTGCAGCCAATGATCAGGGTGTGCTTTGGTACTGAAAAGCCCAAGTAAGTCATTCCTAAGAAAAAGAAGTTTAAACAGAATTGGAAGACACGGATGCAGTGTATAAAATGTGAGCCTCTGTGAAAAATTTAAATCCCTGTGCATGCTTAAAATTACCTTGCCTGTATTTTACAACTATATATATATATATGCCATAATGACCGTTTCATATCGACTATCTGTGTTCAGGAGAGTTAACTGTTCTACTGACCCAACTACACTGCTGCCAATTACTAGTCACTAATTTTAGGCCTAATGACTGGGAGAGATCCAAAGTGTTCCACTCAAGGATTACATATGGTATTAATAAAAATAATTAATTTTGTATTAAAAACAAGCAATTCAAATACACCAAAGAAATTTTGTCTAGAAGTATTTCTTCTTAAAAAGACATTTTGTTTCACAATAACAGCTAATCACACAGTCGTAAGTTTTTGGTTTGTAGCTGAAATTCACATGAGGCTTTTCAAAGCAAAATGAATGAGGAATGACAATGCAGACAAGAAGAGCAAGGACCATGCATCAAGTTTTTAGAGTGCATTTTTATTAAAAAATATACAGTTCTTCCATTCTACAGAAAAAAAAATCAATTACACTTTAAATATTTATTACTTATAAAGTCATGCAAAACACCGATTGAAAGGAAATCACTATTTTTTGAATGCATAAGTGAAAAATTGTCCAATCTACTAACATTTTTTGGCATTGTATGGAGGCAGGTACATGTATGTAGTATGCAGCATTCTACTGAAATGGAGGCCTGCTTCCCTACGGTTCTAGGAACAAGGCCTAGCTTTATTTGTATCTGAAAGATACACATTTCTGTTACATCATTCAACTGCTTGGTGGTCTTCCTGCAATAAGCTAAACAAGGCATTCCCAAATAACTACCGTATCAAAAGCAGTATTCTAGAGTGCTCAAAGATGTTTATAGAGTTGTTTATCATTACACATATGATCAACATTTTTAATTTGTGCTGCTCTTTTCATCATTTCACACAATTTAAAACGATTTTCAAAGTGTTTCTGTATATCCAGAGCATACTGACTAGTATAAAGCATTACCCTACTCTTAAGCTCTAAGGCCTGTAGGAAACACAGCAAGGAAGTATGGCACTGAAGAAAATGGGAGAAGAGGGAAGACTCCCATTAAAAGCATATATCCATCCCTCCATGTCCAGATATCAAAGCACTCATGTAGGTGTTAAAATTGATTTCCACAGATTTCATTCCTGCTAAAATTAGCCACATACTATTTGTATGTGCAAGAAAAGAGACTTGACTGCAACCACCTACTGCAGTAACAATGCACAACAGACTGCTAGAAAAATCCTGGAAAACACCATTAGTCTTCTTAAACATAAACCAGACTTTTTTTATTAAATGTACTTTGGCTACATCTATGATAACACTGGATCATTTATTGAGAAGAAAATCAGTCTATACGTCAAAATTACTTTAAGTGTCCAATGTAGCACTGTTCAATAATAGATTTGTCTTGCAACAAAATTCAATATGGAATTCAATTAAGCCAATCTTATGCCCAAATACCCAAAGGAACCTCATTTGCGCACAAAACATAGGATGTTCTATTTTGCTCATGAATACATTTACTAACCCGAGAGCTTCTTTTCTTCAGGAAGATGACCAAGACGACAAACCTGGACAACAGCTTTAGTCCAGACGAGTCCAAAGCGGCCTGATGGCGTCCACGAGACAGCAAGCACCAAAAAACTCCTTTTCTTGAGTATCCAGCCCACCCACGCATCAGTGCTGCCGCCTCTCCGCGGAAGGGAGGCCTCCGTCCGTCGCTCGCCGCTCCGTCCGTGTGCGGAGCCGAGCGCGGCGCCGCGGGGGATGCGGAGCGGGGCAG
>VYXC01001688.1:192994-249142 GCA_013397175.1 Platysteira castanea | reverse complement strand
CCGGCCCCGCGCTGCCCCGCGGAACGGGCTGCGGAGGAGGGACGAGGAGAGCCCTGGGCTGCGCTGTATGGAAGGTGCAGCCTGGCGTTGTTGCCCGCTGGCCGTACCTCCACACGGACACAACAGCCAAAGGATGCGCTGTTGTTCCCAGTAACCTCTCTACATCCCTTCCGATTCCGTTGTTTTACTTGGGTATGGTGTGGGCACACGTTTCATGGGCATCGCCAAGTGAAGTACTACAATGGCGTAGTAGTTGTGTATTTTCAGATCCTTCCTTTGAAATCCGAACGCCTTTTGAAATAGAGTGTTCTTAGCAAAATTTGAAGGGAGAAAAAGAGGATTTAACTGACTGTATCTTGCCATATAAAGTACCTTTGATGTCACTTCAATATCAAATCACTCCACTTAAAAAGCAAACCACATCAAACACAGGACCAGAAGTCTTGCCAGATGAGGTCTTTGAAATGAAGCTTTTTGGTACATGTCTTCGAAGTTGAACTTTGTGTTGCCGATTGCTCTGTTAGCATGGATTTTGTGTGATACGCAAAATCAGTAAGTTACATTTTCCGATCTGTTCTCTACTGGAATGATTTGAAAGTGCATGTCTAGGCATGGACACACATCTTCAGGGATCTTGGATTTTGGAACAGGCTCTTCAGGTCACAAAAGAAGAGAAGGGAAAGCTATAGACAGGGAAGTCTGGATTGAAAGACTCCTCTAAACTATATTTTTAGTTCCAAAATGAGATGTTGCCCTCAAGGGTCTGTTACATCTTTTGATTAGCAGTGTAAAAAAGCACTCTTAATGGCAGTTTGGAACGTTGTAGTTTACTGAATATTTTTAAACCTGTGAAGAAGGTCTTCCAGCTGATAGAGCCTGTTGGGATTTCTAGAAGGCTTTTGACAAAGACTGTCAAAGAAACTGAACAGTAATGGCACAAGACGGAGTATCTTGTTATGAATAGCTGGTTAAAGATGGAGTGAGTGTGTGGTCCTTGTAGCATAGAGATAATGGGTGCACTGCTGTATCACTCTCTGCTTGGACCTGCTCAGCATACAAGTGACTTGAAAATGGAGCTGGGCACTCAAGTGACAGCCTTCTAATACCAAGCTGTTGAGGGACCTAAGGGCAAAAGCCTACTAAGGATCTGCGGAAGGACATTATGCAGCTGAATAACTAGACAGTAAAAGGGCAGATTAGATTTTGGATAGATAAAAGTGATGCACAGTGAGGAAAAACATCCTGACTTCAAATAAAAAAACCATCAACTCTAAGCTGACTAGTACTGTGCAAAAGGAACAAAATCTTGGCCTGAGAAAAAGTTTCTGTGAAAATCTCGCTTCAGTGCTTAATCGAGTTCATAAAAATAAGCCTTATGTTGAGATTTGAAAAAGAACAGAGAACAAAGCAGTGTAATACTGCTGTGGAAATTCATGATTTTACACATTTTAAAAGCACTTCGAGTTTCTAAGTTCCCTTAGCTCAGGAAAGACAGAATAGTAGCAGAAAAGGTTCAATGAAAGGTAAAAAGGATGATCAAAGATACTTTGCTCTCAACTTTCACATAAGGAACACCTCTTCTGTGTGGAAAAAAAAAAAAGATGACTGTTGATATAACAAAGGACTAAAAATCATGAGTGATCATTGTAATTGTGAGCAGTTACAGCTGGAAGTTGTGTGTGTGGATCCCATGAAAGCCACCAGGGACAATTTGCAATTACTGACTGGTGTCAGCTATTCTGCAAAGATGATTATGTGGTGTTACGAAAATTTACTTCCCTAACTGTTATATCAGCCAGTGTTCGTAATATGAATATATATTCACTTTGTTACTATGTATTAGCTCACATAATACAGTGAAATGGAATGAGAGTGGAATTTTACTGGAGACTTTGGGTTTGTTCATACTCAAGTAAAACAAACTAAAGGACAGCCCAGCCCTGGAAATAAGGACTTTGCTTCTTGGAAGCATAGAACTGTCCACAAAAGATAAAGGACACCCATGGACAGCCCAGATAAAGCCGGAATTCTAGCCACTCTAATATGTCTTTGAACAGTGTTTACTGGCAAAACTGACCCCAGGGACATCTGGATCAATAGACAAGCAGCAAGAACGCTGCAGAAATACAATTGCCTGGCAAAATTTTACTACGGTTAAAAATCAGTAGTGTGGGTCTTAGTTATTAGTCAAATCATGTTGCACTGGAGTGGTTGAAAGGTATAAGAACCCTGTGTAAAACCACATTTGGGGTGACCCAGTTTGGCTGGGACACCTCATGCAGATGAATAAATATTTACTCTTGTAATTCTATACTTTGTTTCCTGGCCTCCCTTGGTCAGCACCAATTGTTGCAAATTTTCGTAAAAGTTTAGTACACTGAGCAGATCATTTTTTTCAAAGCCATAAAAATTAGAAACTTTCGTAAAATACAAGATTACAATATTTAACACAGTAATCCGAGAAATAGTTTGCTAGCCAACAGGTTTTTTCACCTTATCTATCTGTATCTGAAAAAGTCCAGACTGCAATAAATGCACTTTGTATCAGTAAAATGGGATCAGTTATCTGATACTCAACGCTGATTAAGCACTTCTACCTCTCTATCTTAGATATGTGTAGCTAGCCAGCTCTGAAGTTAGAATGGCAATTTCCTCTAATAAATGCAAATAGATTATTCAGTATTTAAATAAGGCCAAACTAAACAATGTCATCCAGAAAAAGCTTTGTTATGGAATGCTTGAGAGACAATTTGCATCTTCCTCAGTGTTTTCCAGCTACATAAATTCAGACCCTCCCCTGCATTTTCTAACCTTACATTCAAAGCGACTTGATTTCCCTTCCATGTCACATGAACTGTCTCTTCTTTGCAGACATGAGTGGGACCTGATCAGATCAGATCATAGCACCTCTTTCTCACTTAGGCCCCAGCCCTGAACTGACATAGAACACCAGACGGGGAGTAAGTCTCCTGCAGTTTCCACCTTGTCTGTCCCCTTTGGTTTACCATTTGCAAGCTGTCTTTCGTGACCTCCGAATTCCCAGCTCTTGCCTGGTCATTTGTTCCTTCTCAGTTTGCCCTGTGACTCAGCCACCCGCAGTGCTGGTTAGGCATTCGTGAGCTTTCCTGCTGAGGGTCCTGAAGGGAGAGTCGGCACTTAGTAATGCCAAGGCTTGTTACCCAAGTAGGAAACGCTGGTAGCAGGGCTGCTAATTGGCAAACAAAAGCAGCATCCAAGCAAAAGGCCTCTTTAACTTCCTGCATCCTTTGCAGCGTTGCTGTCCATGAAACTGATCCTGTCACATGCTGTGGGACACCCTCATACCAGGAACTCAGCGCGGCTCCTCTGTTGCCACTGCTTGTCCTGTTGCTGTCCTGCATTCCTTTCCAACCTCTAATAAGATTATCCAATACGAAATGCTGATTGTTGCTTGTGGATCCATGAGAACCACAGGAGACAGAATCACAGAATAGGTGAGACTGGGAGGCACCACACTGAGTCATCTGGTCCCACCTCCCTGTTCAAGCAGGGTCATCCCAGAGCACATTGCCCAGGGTTGCATCCAAATGGTTCTTGCAGATCTCCAGTGAGGGAGACTCCACAACCTCTCTGCGAAATCTGTTCCAGTGCTCAGTCACCTGCACAGTAAAGAAGTTCTTCCTCGATATTCAGGTGCAATTTCCTGTGCATTAATTTCTCTCCATTGCCTCTTGTCCTATTGCTTGGCACCACTGGGAAGAGCCTGGCTCCATCCTCTTGATGAAGCTTCCCTTCAGATACTTACAGATGTTGGTGAGGTCTCTTGTCAGTTTTCTCTTCTTGAGGCTGGACAAGCCCAGCTTCTTCAGCTTCTAAGCTCAACTACAAAACTATAAAAGAGCTGTGTTTGGAGAAGGTTCACAATAAAAGAAAATAAAGGGAGTGAGTAAATGAGCCACAAGATAAATCAGGTGCTCTAGGTGCTTCTCTTGAAACAGTTTTGCTTTGTGTGTTGCTAAATTCACAAGCCCTTCTGCCACTGAAAATGTTGGCATAAATCAAACTCTCTAACACTATTTTTCGTGTTAGATTGCAGGCATTACTTTATTACATCACTGGACACATGCTGGATCTTTCTCCGAATGTGCATAAGCACTTTCAAAACTTTATACTATTTGTACATTTTAGCAAATGAAGAAATTAATGTTCACTGGCTATAATTTATATAATTTTCTTCATTAATTATTATTCTATCTTCTACTGGTTGTTGATTGATTTCTCTCTTCTCATGCTAATTAGCCCACATTTTCAGTCTTTTTATTATCTTTTTTCCAGGTAGAGAGGGTTTCACTACAATTGCTGAAATGTTAGTTTCTTCTTTATCTCAGGGTTCTGCAAAAATGTCCTTGTGGTTCATAAATTCTGCATTCCTAGTGTCCAGTTTCAGCAATATATCTCTCGCCCAAGTGTGAGATTGTTGAAGCATATCAAGGTTGATTACAGTTGTTTGAGCAAAACTTAAAGTTTCAGTAATTTTCCCAAACTGTCTTCCCACTAGAGCAGCTTGTGGCAAACCTTGCTGTGTGAATCGACACCTAGAAGTAACCAGGGTGATCACCAAGCCCCGGCTGAAATGCAAAGAGTGGATTTATTTCATTACCTCACAGACACCATGCAGCAGAGACACAGGTTCTGTCAGGCTTAGTTCATCCTAGGAAACAGAGGCACATGAGGACACGGGCTCCGTCAGACTTAGTTCAGCCTAGCAGACCATGAGGATGAGCAGGGGCTCACTGCCTGCCCCAATATATCAAAGGGCTTCACACATGCACAGTTTATCCCAAGGCTGTCCTTTCATGATCTTTCCCTCTCCCAGCAGGAGGCTCGAGTACATGTGTGAGAGTGTGTTGTCCCTACACAGGAACCCTGCTTCCTCAAAACAGGTGGCATAGTAAATGGAGTTTTCCAACACTGACATCCTGAGCAGAACTATTTCCTCCTCACCAAATCTTCCAGTTTTAACCCTTTCCTCCCAGTACTTGCTAAATGCTGGCTGCAGTGGCAGAGTGGAAAATTATACTGCTTATGATTCATAAAAACAATTAATTAGAAAAATTAATAAAGCAATTAATTGGAAAAGTTATTAGGAATGTTATATCATTTCCAGTATTCCCCCCAAAAAAGTAAAAAACCAATGTGCTGGAAAACCTGAAAAAAAAAACTCCAGCAGCAATCACACAAGCTGAAAATGAAGAAGGTCACTCTTTTGAGGCAAACAGAATTTCTCTCTGAGCCATTGCAGTACCATCATATGATTCATACTCCTGTCCCCTTTCAGAACGCTGATAAAACTAGTGGATATGGTTTTTTTCACTCTCTAGGCTGCAACAATGCAGTAGTACAGTCTACTGAACTCAGAGAATGCACTTTGTACAGCTAAACTACGTTGGGTGGAACATTTTGGCTCCCAGGGTAAAAACATACTACTTCATAAGCATTCAGAGCATTTAGGAAAGAGAAATGCAATCTTTGTTTTCCAAAATGTGCGCACAATGGCATTAGTCAGTATTTAAAACAGCAAGAGCAGAAGTTTCAGTTCTGAGTTTCCCAGCCCCGCATATTGCTGGCTTGAACTTTGAAACTGAAGGAATCAGCTGAGTTGTTCCTTTGCGTTTCTGCAGCTATTCAGTTGATGCTGTTTGATACGTTCCCCTCTTAAGTGGCTGAGCAAAGTGCATACAACATATGACGGATTCTAGGGGTTTTTTGTAGATCGAGATTGCTGCTGTTGAGCAGATCTCTTCCTCCTGCTGCTTTGCAGGACTGGAGGGCGTTAGGGCCACTGAGAACAGTCAGGAGGAGTTCTGGCTTCTGCGTGGCCCGCGTCTGCGCGGGCGCTGCGGGCTCGGCGCGCCCGGCTGGCGGGGCTCTGCTGCCCTCCGGCGGCCGCCGCCCCGCTCCGCACCCGGCTCGGCGGCGGGCGCCGTCCCGCCCCGAGGAAATCACACTTCGAGCCTCCCGGAGGAGAAAACACACGGCTCTCGCGTTTTTCTGTCCTCTCTTGCCCCGACATTTCTAGTATTTCCACCTACGTCCCCGCTTGTCGGTGACCTCAGCACCCCGCAGGCAGTGTCTCTTCTGCACCCGAAAGCGCGCACGGACAGAGCCTCGCCCCCGTGCTCCCGAGCTACGTGGCAGCGCCTCTGCTGCCTCTCAACAAGCAAAACACGTTAGCAACTTTGCTAGCAAGCAATGAAGTGAGGCTGGTTGGGTTAAGTTAGTGGCTCCTCCAGCAAGCAACCAGATTTTACAGTCTTACAGGAAACACTCTCATGTAGACATCAGCTCATTTATCAAATTTTTTATTTGGGAAATAGGTTTAAGCATAGGGGTGAAGGTTGTGGGCTGTGCAATCACATAAGCCTTGATCCTGTGGGAACTCAGGTCAACGGATGAAAATCAAAATGAAGAAGGGAAGAGCAGCTGAGGGCAGGGCAGAAACTGGGACGAGGTTCTGAACTTCTGGAGACTGGAACTCCTGCAGTGGCTTTTCAACAGACAGGCTATGAGCAGCCATTAATCTGGGGGTAGCTTGGGCACTTTTTTGAAGGGCAGCAAGCAATGTTCACCTGCAAGAAAGAGACCAAAGGTGAGCTAGAGACCCTTCTGGCACTGGGTTCCCTGGTGGTGGCTGAGCTAAGAGAAGCCCCTGGGGTAAGGGCCTGGGGACTGTGGCTGTCAGCCAGCACACCTTTAGTGGCAGCCCCCAGGAAGGAAGACAATGGGCAGTGGTGAGCATTCCAGTGTACCTTACAGCTGCCTAAAAGAAAATGGAGAGGAGATTTGAAGTGAGTAAAGGCAAAAATTAATATTCAATCAGCTTAAAAACACACCCAGTTACAAGTCAACAGTTCTCCCTCATCACTTATTTTTGTGGCTCATAGCTATTCCATAGAAACTATTTGAAACTACCTAGGGGTAGAATAACAGTCTTAGTCAAGCAGTAAAATGTGTTCATGGTAAAGACGTGTCCTTTAAACCAATACAGCAGGAGAAACCTGAGAGAGAGTCTTGCATTTTACACAGAAATTAGAAAAATAGTGCTTAGCCAAATACCATTAACATGTCTTAATACTATTTTCAGGCCTTTCAGATTTCAAATTTCATTGCCTTAGACTTCTCTAGGTATTGCAAGTTTTGCAAGAGGTTTTTCAGATAACTACCCATTCTGTGAAATTTTGTTTTGCCATTTGTGAGAAAATTAAAGACAAGCAGAAAATTATCCCTGTTAAATCATAGTTAAACCCTGTTAAAGCTATGGAGGTCTTTAAAGAAATTCTTTATTTAAAAGAATTTTTCTGTGTGACTTTTTCTAAAAGGATCTTAGTTTCATATTAAAGAAAATATTCAGTAATGATGCAAATCCAGACTGCTCAATGAGTGCCTTTTTCTTTAGAATAATGAGGAAGGGCAAAATAAGAGTTGGGGGCCATTTTTGGTTTTGTTTTTCTCCAATAACTCAGAAATCCAAGCCATCATGATCTCTTGTGTTTTACTTTTGTATCTATGGATTTTAATTCCTGAAGAAGTAAAGATGAAGAATTAGTAGAAGGAAATATTTTTAATCATTGTCAATGTTCTAGAATTAGTAAATATGTGTTTCAGTCAAGCCTGAGAACAGCATTTTCTTTCTGCTGTCCAACATCCCAAAGCACTGGAGCTGCTCTGTCAGCACAGAGCACCATGAATGGCATGAGACGTGCTTTATGAAATATGAGCCCTTCAGTACAACCCTGAGACATGATGTGGTATCAAAACTGCCTCATTTTGGATCAAAATCACATTTAAGGGGCATCTTTTAATTTCTGAATTAATTTTCTTTAATTTCTCTTAGAAAGAGATGAGAAGATTAAAAGGTTTTTATAGCTTCTGGCTTACATTTTTTCCTGAGCCTGTAGATGCTGTAAAGTATCTCTGACATCTGATAGTTAAGAGAGTCAGTGCTGCACCCGTGCAATTTAAGAGAAAAGTGTAGTTTTTAGGACAGTCTTCCAGCAAGCCTATTACTATAGAAGTTATTTCCCAGTTTATCATTTGATGCAAAAGAACCTGAATTTTAGAAAATTATGTAGAGTCACAAATTTTCCATACTTAAGACTTTGGTTTTTAAGTTTCATGCTGCTATGGCAGTTTTAGCAATAAATGCATTTTAAGTACCCCTCTGATGAGTCACAGATGTCTACTGAACTCTCTTTGTGGTGAACTACCATTCCATTTCCATTCAAAGAGTCTCATTGCTCTTTTACTTCAATCATTCACTCTCTCCAATCTAATATTAAGGAACAAAGAGGTAATGTTTCATATTTGTGCCATCACAAAAGAAATCTTACCAAATTCCTTGATCTTCTGACATAGTCATAAGCATAGTGAGAGGAAACGTTGCATCACATTACCAAGCGGCTCCAAAATACAGCCAAAAAAACCTTGAGTGCTCACATATCTGAAAAACAACATTGTAAGCATCAGGTACAACACACTGAATACTATAAATTCTGGGGTATCATCCCTACTATTTATCAGAAAAAAGATCTAATAAATAAATAAATCAATCTAATAAATAAATAAACACTTGCTCCCTATACACTACATCTGTAGATATTTTTATTTTACATGTGCCCAGAAGAGAAAAATGGATTATTATCCATAATAAATTACTTGAGATGAGGCTAAAAAATAAACCTTTTTAGTATAACCACTTTCCATCCCACATACTTAAAGTTAGTCTCTTGGGAGCTTTAAACCTCTTTAGTTCTATAGACAATCTCACAAGGGAGAGATATCTGGTGATCTGTGGGAGCTTACACAACTAATTGGGAAAATCTCTTAGGCTTCACCATGTAGCTGCCTATGGCTGGTTTGATGACATCAGTCTGGACAGTTCAGAGAACAACTCAGGTTGGGAGAACTGTGCTGGCAGAATACTACACACCTGGGGGCTTCTGTTTGAGGACTGATACACCTCATTTCTTTTGCAGGTTTTACAAGCTACATTGGAAAGAAATAGATAAAAGCAGCTTATGGTGGGGAAAGACTTAGATATATATGTATTCTAAAATTTATTTTTTTACACATGTTTACTCTTGTAATCACCACTGAAAAAATGTGCACTGTTGTAGAAAGGATTTCTGTTTTTAAATAAAAGTCAGTTAATTTACTTTGAAATGATAATGGACGCAGTAATCTTTTGAATACACCTAATGAGCTTATTTGGCTTTTTGAAGTCAATTTAGTGTCTCAACAGGCATCCTTAGTGCTATTTTTAATTGCAGTAAATAATTTCATAAAATAATGAGGTTTTCAACTGGGAATTTAGTCAAGTTAGAATTCCAAGACTAGAATACATTTCCTAGCAACTGCAGATTGGCATTTTTTTCAAGAGAAGTACAGTCTTCATTTCCATTCTTGGAAACTATTTAACATAAAGGGAACCAAAACAGTAAAATTCCAATGGAGACACTCCTTATACTGTTACTTTACTGTAGTACATTTTGATCTGCATTATTATTGCTCAAATATGGCCTGGAGTTAAAATTGTTTTAATTTATTAAACCCTTAAAATGAACTATTCCTCTTCATAAGATCTTGTGTTTAGACTTGTAGCTTTAAACAGCTGTTTTATTCTAGAAGCAAATTAGTAGTCAGTTTTCATGTTATTACTGAGAGTTTCTGAGAGTCCTGCTTTAAAAAAAGCCCAAATGGCCCCAAAACCCCATCTACTTCTTCAGCTAGCAACAGAACCTTAAAGCCCTTGCCCAACCCACACCACTGAGCTATTTAATAACACAAATGGATTGCTAGTGCCTTTAATTATATTTCTGCAGAACTAAAATTAAGAAGTGCAAATGGCTCCACTTTCCCACTGTAATGAAATTTTACCAATATTAAATTTACTTAATTCATATTCCTAATTTTTTTATAACAAATGTTTACCAAGACATTTCATAACACAATTAGAAACATCATAAGATCTGTGTTCAATTCTGTGTTTAAAAGTAATTCATTAATTTATCAAAACAATATATGGATGTATGATTCATTCTTTTTATGCTCAGAAGTGTATTCCTTTCTTGCTGTCATCTTTGTTCCAAGTTTCAAAGGCAGGATTCAAAATCTACTACAGCTGATGGAAGCATTTCCATTGATTTTTACTGGGTTTTAGTCAAGCCCCAGATGTCAATGAACAAACTGAAACTCATTGAATCTCCTTGTTTACAGAAGTGATGAAGCAGGTCAAAATCCTCATTTAATCTCACTGTGCTGGATAGACCACTGATGAAAGAGCACACTAGCAAAAGGCAGATTTTAAAGACACAGACCTGAAACAACCTGCTGTGCAAGTGTCATTTAATTACCTTAGCTCTCCCATCTTAATTTCTCTTGATACAACCTGCTACAAACTGAATATTTTAAAATAAACATAAGGCTATTTCTATTCCCTGTCTTTGTTTGCAATTACCTTTGATGTTGGCCAAATGGATGAATGTACACAATGTTGTAGAGTGCAGTGGGAAGACCTGTAAGCTTGAAGGGAGTTTCACCCCATGGGTGAGACTGTGTGGCCCTGTCAGACCACCCAGGGAAATCCTCGCCTCCAGCTTTTTCCCTCTACCCAACAGCCCAATGTCTTTGTGTTGCCCTTTCCTCTCATAGACATCCTTCTAGGTGTGAAGTCAGCAGCAAATGAACTGTCTCTGCTTTTTCTTACCCCAACATGCACACATCTTTTTTTAAAGTGTGTGGTCATTTGGATATTACATACGTTATGTAAAAGTGACTTTTAAAAGTAAGACACCACCTGTGTTCACTCTGCTAGCAGCCGCATCAGTCATCATTTAATGAATCTGTTCACAGGGGGAGTCTGTCTCCACGTACAGAGGAAGAGACCCCAAACTGCAGGATAAGCACAGCTGACAGCCAGCATGTGAGCAAAGCAAAGCTGAACGTGAAGCAGGCATTGTATAGAAGGCACACCAGCTCTGAAATGAGGAATAACAAAGGATGAAAAGTCAAGCTATTACCTTTGCACACCATTTCTAAAAGAAACCATGATTCTCACAAGCTCACAAACATACATGAGACTTCAGGTGAGAGACCTTCTGTGAGAAACCATCACAGCTTTGTTGTCTCCAAATCAGTGACCCTTTATGTCAGCTGTCAGTCCAGGAAGGTAACCCAAAACTTGGGATGGTAAATTCCTCTGAGGAATTTACTTCTGTACTAAGGGTCAGTATAGAAGCCTCATGTGGTTCTAGTTGATGTTCATGTCCAGGAATGTTATCATAACATTTGCAGGTAAAAAACATGTTTGGTGGTATATTTGTAATCCCAGTATGACCTTCAATTAACACTATCTTTCATGAGGAAAAGATCAAAAGTTCCTAAGGCCTCTGGTCCCTCCTAGCAACACACACACGCAGAATCTTCTATTGCAAATATCATATCTGTCAGCACAAAAGAAGAAACTATCTATGTCAGTGTCAGTTACCAAATGTGTTCCTGTGTTTAGAATTCATGATAATTTATTTGAATGATTTTTTGAAGAATCTATACAAACTGTTTAAATTTCTATTTGTTCTCCTATCAGCTGTTATACAAGGTCAGGTCTAGATGTATATAAGATAGGGTCTGCTGATTTTAGCAACTGAATGCTTGGATGAAAAATGAGCAGACTCACTGAAGCAGATAAATAAGCCTCTACAGAACACCCACACATTACAATATTTTCCTCCATGCTACTGCAAGAACACAAAGAGGAAAAACAAACTCAATTGAAAACAAAATTAATTCTCCTGGGATTGTTTGACTCAGAAATCTAAGTGGCCTGAAAGCCTGAAAACAGTTAAATGGAAAGATATACTCAATTGATAGTGCTGTACACCTCCACTGGAGTACTGCAAGTAGAGAAATTAGATATGGTTAAAAAAAATTAAATCAGTTCAAAAGCCTTTTTGCTACCTCTTTAGTGTGTAATTGCACATACAATCAGAATCAGGTATCATATTGTGTCAGTGCACTGACTCTTATCCATAACCTCAGGACAGGAAATATCTGCTTTTTTCTTCTCTTCTCCCTATTGAAATACCACGTGTTGTGCCTTCAAAATTGTTGATGGCCTTTTTCCCCAGGGAGGTTTCTTTAATGAATGTTTAGTACTATCCCCAAGCAGTTAATGGTGAATTTTTGGTCAGAACAGAAGGTGCTCATCATGGAAGAAGACAGGACAAAAAAGGAAAAAGCCTTTGTTGCAATTTCCAGCTCTGTAGCACTGATAGGAGAGAATCCTTTCCACATCCATATGCTTAAGGCGTTAATGCACAAGATAGGCAATGACAGGAGAATTAGTGTCACTATAGAGTGTTATACAGGTCTGCATTGCCTCAGATGCCTGAATCTAAGAAAATATTGCAACATGACCAAGTGCAGTTTGTTAGATGACAACATAAGTTTTGTAAAAAGCAAGAACAAAAAAAATACGGAAATTTCATACCTAGTAGATTCCACATGGAAGATACATGCTACTGAAGGAAAAGTAGATAGTTATGAAGGATTTTCACTGAGGAAAGCAAAGTAGAAATAGAGTAAAAGATGATTGATCTAACTTTCCAAAAACCGGGGGAAATCTTTTTTGTGGAAAAAAGTATAAGGACATTTTATTTTTTAAAAAGAACTGCATATTGTCTAAGGTAGAAATCTTAGGACTGTCTTGTATGATGAAAACTTGTTTGAATTAAAATATGTCTCTGCATAAAAAGGGGGGATAATAACCTTTTCTATTCAAATAAGGCATGGCTTTGAAGGAGAATTTAAATTGAATAGTAGCCTGGAAGCTTTGATTTACATCAAATAATTGGATATGTACTTCCAACATGTAAAACAGGCAGCAGCTGAAAATTATCTGAAGCAAAACAAGATTTTCAAAATCATCACTGAATTATTTGGAACAAAGGCCATGAGTATTGGGAGTAAAACCAGGAGTGAGAAAAGTATTAAAGTGCAGATGAGTCACACAGGAGCATCTTATATATAAAATAATAGCCTCTCTGACTGCTACTGGAATTGAGAATTTTATTACAATGTCAACTAGGTTGTCAAGTGCTCAGGTCAGAAAAACAAATCAAGTGCTAGAAATGACAAAGAGAGGAATAGAGGACACAACAGGAAACATTATTTCTTTCCCTATATGAACCCCATGTGCCTGCAGCTTGGGTATTCTGGGATGTTATGACTCTTCTATCGCAGAGACTGGAATGGGTTCAGAGAAGGGCAGCAGGGATGATCAAAGTCTGGACCAGCTCTGTGAGGAGCAAGTGCCAGCACAAAAAAAAACCTGCTGAGAAGGGAATATAATGGAGGCCTCTGCAGCCATTAGTGACATGGAGAATAAATGGAGAACAATTGTGTTTTACAGTTCATGAGACAGCAGTATTACTCTCAAATAAAGCAAGCAGGCAGCAGATGCAGAAGAAGCAACAGGAGGTGATCTTCCACACAATGAGTAAATAAGCTGAAAAAATTCTAGAGATAGTGTTGTTCAATGCAAAAATGTATATGGATTCAATAAGTGGTTGGGTAAATGCAAGAAGAAATATCTACAGGGGACTAAGATAAGGGGCATCACTCTGAAAATACCACTACACGATCCCTGGGTTTTGTGTTCTGCATAAGACATCTGCTGTTGGTTGCTACAGATTGGGGGGTTAGAAGGACCATTGGCTTAATGTGTCATTTTTATGCTCTTAGGCTGCTGTAATTTTGTGCTTCTGTCTTAACAAATTTAATTT
This sequence comes from Platysteira castanea, assembly GCA_013397175.1. Classification (NCBI taxonomy): domain Eukaryota; kingdom Metazoa; phylum Chordata; class Aves; order Passeriformes; genus Platysteira; species Platysteira castanea. The sequence continues at coordinate 235,322 of VYXC01001688.1, read as the reverse complement.
GTATTGTGCATTAGGTTGATGCACAACACAAATTATCTTCCACCTGTCAAAAAGGAGGAGCATCAAAGAGCTGTTGCTAGGGATCTGTAAACTAGAGTTAAATAAGTTATCGATAGTGATTTTGCCATCAAAAACAGCAATAGGCATTTCTTACATAAAAGTGGTTTTGATGCCACACAAGCAGAAGGAATGTTAAGAAGTGATATAACAAGATTGCAGCTTAGAAATCCAAAGGCATTTGGGGTGCTTTAGCATATGGGAATTTAAGTTACCCATTGACATGTGGCTCAGATTTCAGAAAACAGCATAATTACTTTATAAATGTTATATAATATGAATATTTAGCATATCTTTATTCATATTATCCCTCTAAAAAACAATTTTATAGTCCATGAGAGCTGATCAAAAGTTTGGGACACTTTTAATGTTAGATAAGGTAGAAGCTTAGGGACAAGAAGTTCATTAACTAAGCACAGAAATGAACAGCAGTGTAAGTACTCTTTGGGAAAGTAAGCTATGAATAAAGTGAGAAAAGCTCAGTGAGAAGGTCTGTCCAAAACTGTCTTTCAGGAGTAGCAGCAGAATGACCAGTGACTGAAAACAGTTAAGACAAAAAGCCTGGAAAACTCACTCCTTTGATTTTACTGGGATTAAAGTGTGTCTTTCAAATATTAGTGTTTCTCTGTATCTTCAATAATTGAATTCAGTTTCTTGGCTGAACTGGTTTAGGGGAGGATTTACTTTCCATGGAGCCTGTCAGTGCTGCTCAGCAATCCTGCAGTGATTGCTCCTCAGGACAATTACACTTCCTTTGCAAGGCTGTGGAGGCAGCAGGTGGGGGATGATGGATGTGGGCTATATATTCAAAGGCTGATATAACCTACTTAACATCTGACTTAACATCTTGAGCTTCTTCTAGCATTAACAGTCAGAGCTGGGGTCCTTCAGAAAGAGGTTCAGGAATGAAATTCCAATTTCACCACTTTGAGTTTCTCTCTGGAATGCTTATCTCTCTACACTGACTGTGCAGGGAGTTAAGGCACTGGGCTTACTATGCTAATATTGAGCTTTGGGACACTACTGCCCTTTGAAGATCTGTCACTCCATGCCAGAAGCCTGTTGGATTTTGCAGTAACATTGCAAAGCCCCCAAGAGTGCTGGAGAGGCCAAGAGCAGAGGCTCCAGCTCGGATGGAAACACAAATCACGGAAGGTCAATGACTCATCGGTGCAGGAATGCAGCCTTGGGAAGAGCTGGTTTGGGCAGCTGGGCAGAGCTGGTTTGGGGAGCCTGGCATTGCAAAGAGAGCAGAGATGTATCTAATGTGTGTAGACCATCCTGTACACGGTGACAACACAAGATAACAGCGCAGTGTAGATAACAGACACAGTCCCTACTAGGGAACAAAGGAAGAGCAGAAATTGCTCCAGTACCCTCTCTTCCAGTTACAGAGAAGTAATGTCTGAGTAATGTCACTACATCATGGCTACCACCTCCCTCACCTTTTGTAATGACGGAGCACTTTCTGATTTGCCATCCCCTTCCTTTTGCTGCCCTGATCCAGCAGTTCTATGTAAAGAGTTTTCCTTTATCAAATCCTCCAGTTAAGTAAATAAGTATGTTGAAGAGCAGTTTGTATCTCTCTGTTTTCTGCTTCTACTTTCCACAGGACAGTGTGATTTATTACCTCAGTGATTTATTATCAAAGCAATGTGAAATAGAGTGCAACAGTTGCGATAGTGTGCATGCCTTGGAAATTTTTAACAGTTCAGCAGTGAAATTAAAATTATGAGATGGCAAAGTGAACTGTGAAACTACGTGTTACATGACAGAGACAAAGAACCAATGACTCAATGAAGGTCACTAGTTTTTTCATAGTGTTTAAAAAAATTACACTTGGACACACACAAAAAGTCATTTCCAGAGTAGATAACTGAATTCTACCTATTTAATGTACAATACTTACCAATAACTGTTGGCCTGTGAAACTGTCTCTTTATTCTTTCATAGACAGAATATGCTCTAGATAGGACATCGCATTGCTGAGTGGACTGGATTTTGTTTGTCTCCCTAAAAGGCTTCCTGTGTTTCAGGAAAAGTCTTCCAGATGAAGTAAAGTAAACCTTATTTCTTCTATATGTCCTCCTTTATGACTATTCTGACAGTAGAGCAGCTCCCATCACCATTTCTTTAGTTATCTTCTTCATCAGGCACTCTGCCTGATGTACACCGTGGAGCTTGCTGGATTTTAAGTTATATTGTTATTGCCACACCTTTGAAAGATAGGATCTGGAGTTCAGTCATCACAATGCAAATATCACCCCAAAGAAGATGCCTCCCACACTGTTCTCAGCCAAGTGCCAGTGATGCACTGCATGAGGTGAATCTCATCTACATGTTTGTATTAAGGATTCCAATCAAATACACAAACTTCATAGCTCACCAGGTACAGGCTGGGGAATGTTTACTTTTTTTTAATAACCAGCATAATAGAACAATCAATTGCAGGATGTATCTGACAAAATGAGCTCTGTTGAAAGGGGTGAGGAAGCCCTTAGTTTAGGGGAGAAGTGTCACAGCAATCTCCAAGGATGTTAGAGATGGAGAACTTCAAGAAGGGGTCCAATAAAGGAGATTTTTGCTGATAAATGTAACCTCTGACATAAAACGTGCACGAAGAGAGAAGTTTCTGATTGTGTGGGCCAGCATAGAGCCTACAACAGGTCGTCTGATTGCAGGCAGACTTAATGTTTCTTTTTTGTTTGGTTGGTTGGGGTTTTTTTTTATATCTGGTATAAAAAGATAAAAGCACAGTTTTCCTCCTTTTTTTTTCACTTATGTCCTTTATAAACACTTGTAACTGTATAGCTCTCCTGGCTGTTTGAGAAATCGTAAATAAATACTTTCCACACCAGTTATCTTAACCTAAATCAAGTGAAACAGGATATCAGCCTTTGGATAACATTACACAACTTTTGCCCTTAAAAGTAGGAAACTGAAATTTTCAATGAGGACATTTTGTCCCAGTAGACTGTTTTGGGATATTCAGCTGGTAATAAGTTTTTTCACAACATCTGCTCAAGTCAGTTTGAGATCTAGGATCATATGAGTCAAGAAAGATGTTCTGATGATTAGCTGAAGCTCTCTGGGCTAGTGTAACACACTGGGGACTGTGCCTGACACCCGGCGGTCCCCAGGGTATATCTAGCACTTGTCACTTCTTCATACAGCTTAGCACACTTTTTTCATTAATTGTTAGAAAGCATTAAGAATTCCTCTCATGCCTTGTCTCCAGTAATCATTATTGTACTCATTACCAAGTTAATTGCAGTAAGCAGTCATGATTTTAATACTTATCCTGTCACCTGTTTAAAAGAAGTGTATATAAGCATTAAATAATACAGCTACTTAGTAACAACATTGGAAATGTAATTCAGATATCTAATGGAAATATATTACTCTAAAATGCAACAGAAAGCAGAATAGGTAGTTGGAATGAAGGCAAAAAACTTGTTACATTTTAATTAAGGAACAGTTCTTACGGCTCAAGTTAGACTTAAAGCATACAAAAGTATAAACCAAGCTAAAACTTCCCATTGCATCTTATTTTACGTAGAACTACAACCTGAACTAAGCATATAAACAAAAGAACAGAGCATGTGCCTCAACCAGGGGTATATAAAAGAAAGATAATAGACAAAAGAAAAGAGAAAAAAAAACTGTGTTAACATGAAAGGACAGTTGTCTCACATTTCTTAACGTTGAATGAACTATCTTAGAATAGAATGAAAATCTAAGAAAAATTACTGTTCAGGTATTTTCATCATGTTAAACATTTTTGCATCAGATAAGAGAAAATGCTTTTTCGACAAGAGACAGTTAAATAGGAAAAATCCTTCATATGCATTGTATTGAAGAAAAAACAAGAACCAGAATTCCAGTATTTCCTAAGAAGAATACAGTAATACATTATAAACTACATTCTAATCATAGGAAAAATATTTGAAAGGATAAAGGCCATATCCAGTCAATATACAGGCAAATCCTCCTGGATTTTACCTTGTATTTTTAATAGCATACATACAATTTTACAAATGAGTCCCAGCTCACATCCTGTTGAAAAACAGCAGGAGAAATGGTGCAGAGTGGTAATAGGCCAGGAGGATGCTCTGTGTCTGCACCTCTACCTGTGTCCTACTTCCGCTCCAGGCTGTTTGGAGGACAGTGGCAGTCTGAACCCATGCTTTTTGTTCTCTGTCTTTGCCTGTTTTTTCTGGTTTTCCTGCTGTGCTGTGGCTCTGATGAGGCTGCTCAGCCCTAGTCCATCAGCACGCGAAGGAGTTCCCAGTGCAGGGCCAAACAAACTCGTGGGGTGAGATGCAGTGCACTGAGTGTTAACAGAATCACTGAACCATTTTGTTATGGCTCCAGCTACGCTACTTGCTAAAAGTTTCCTGCCAGTGATACACTGCAATCGTGAAGGCTACAAATGTATTACAGCTGTCAGCCAGCTGTAAATAAGGACCAGTTGCATTCCGTGCTTCAGACCAGTGCAAGAATAAGAGCCTGAGAAATCAATTTTTTTTTGGAATAGAACCAAACCTTAGCAATAATTCTGTCCAAATGATTAAACTGAAGCTGCAGTGCATTTGAAAAAGAAATTAGGATTGCTGTTAAAAAAAGATTAAATATTGAAAACCTTCTTGCTGAGGATAAAATGTCAAATAAATGTACATTTGCAGTCAGGACACAGCTGTGGAAAGTTGCCTCAATTAAGTCACTGATTGAGGTGTGGGAAATAAAACAATGATTTCAGTTACTTCCCCAAAGAGGAAACTGGAATGAGAAGTCAGTATAACAAGTCATTTGTTTACTCTCAACTCCACTAAACACAGCTCAAGCATGAGGCAAAATTTGCAGATGATTGAAACAGTGAAAAGCAAATCTAAAAGTAATGCAAAATTAAGCAGAAACAGAACACAGTATTTGGGGAAGTGGTCAAGAAGATCCAGATAAGCATCACAACAACTCAAGTGGCAGCTGCAGCAGTGATCAGCTGATCTGTGGAGGCCAGGAATGTAATACTGAAGGGAGGTTGTTCCTTTGCCCAGAGATTTGCAGATACAGACTTCATATTGGTAAGAGTTCTTGACAACAAACTGGCAACTTATAAGAGCCACCATATGATATTTATCATGATTATAAAATGTAAATTGTAGAGACTGATATTAGATTATTCTAACATTCATAAGATTTATATTATGCCTGAGCTACTTCTTTGTTACTGCTGGCAGGAAATGGGCTTGTCCTGGCAGCACCAGGATGTGATGCATTAACAGCTGTACTGAAGCCTGCTAAAATAACAGTAAAGATTTTCAGATGCAGTAGCTGTCCTTCAGTTACTCTTATAATGCTTTATTTAAAATGCCAGCTGGAAACATTAACCGTCTCCTTTGCTGCCAAATAATTACCAGCTTTAATAAAGAGAGCAAGTTAAAACAAAAACTTGAATGAGCAGTTCCGGCTAATGTCTATACCTAAATATCAACTTCCTCTATCAAAAGAGGACAAAGTCAAGGTAGAAGTTAGAGTAACGTGGCCTTCACGTTTGATACATTAAGTCCTTCATGAATGTCTACACTATAGTTTAATTTTTCATTTGATGAATAATGAATTCTTTCTCTTGTTGGCACATTTGAACTTTGATGAAATGGAGATTTTGTGTAGAAAGAAGTAAATAACTGAGCAGAGGTGCCATTTTAACCTTAGTGGAAAACAGAAAGTTAAATGCGTCCATTTTGTTCTGAGCTTTGAAAAGAATTAAAATATATGTTCTTCCTTTCTTTAAAAACTTGCTTGGAGAAGTGCCATCAAATCTTTCTACATCATTCTTTACCGATAAACAAACATTTTCAGCATTTAATGCAGTTAACAAACAAGACCAGTTCCTCCAAACTGGAATTCAAGATGCCTTTTATTTTTCCAGACCACCTACCCCAGCCCATCTGAAACCCATTCCGGTTCTGTCTTCTGGCAAGTTAATACAGTTATTGATTAGCCATTGCTTAAAACAGCACTATTTACAAGACAGTAGTAAGTGTCATTTCACATAAGGTTAAACATTTGCATGAACTGATTTTTCAGAGTTATCCAGGATAAATTTATCCTTATTTTCTTGGGTATGGCTGTTAGCTTAGTTTTTTTTTCTATAATACCCCAATTCTTCCGGAATCAACAATACTCAGAGGGTTTGTTACACTGCAACACTCAGCAAAAATGCTGTAAAATTGTCCAGGATTTAAATTTATTCAAGGACAGTATTTTAGTTCACAGTTATATCTATGAATCTGACATTGACAAAACACAAATGGTGAGATTAATGTGCTTCTGAGCAGCAAAAGATAATCTCTGTCTGACCTAAATCATTTCAGAATAGTAGAAGTTATTAGCACAATGTGAGTCTTTCCTTTTACATGACTTACATCCTGTTTTCAAGTCCAGACTAGTCAGAGTGTCTCTATAGACACTGAAATCTAATCCCCTACTTTTCACAGGACTGTGGGTGGATTTGGCTAGAAAACTTCTCAATGATAGATATTGTTGTAGTGCAATTTTATTCTGAAACACACCAAAATTTTCTGCCTAGTATTCCTCCTCTTGTGGGTCCCTGTTTGACAGCCAGGACTTATAAATTACTATGAGGCTTTCCAAGAGTGTGTTTTATTCTAATATTTCATTTTGTTCAGATAATATGAGGGACATGAAAGCTAGATCCCTTGTTAGACTGCTTTTTAAACAATTTCCTTGCAAGTCTCAAGGCAGTGAACCAATGCCTCCTGTATGCCACTTTGCTCCCTATTTTCACAGAAATGAAACCTGAATTGCATATGTTAGTATCAGGAAGAATTATAAATGTTGAAGCTGTTGGGAACTAGAATACCACATTTGAGATCCACCAGCTGGTTTCTCCACAGATGACAATGCAGCCTAGTTCGGAGCTATTTTCTAAAATCTCAGCCTGCCATTACTGTAAATGGAAATAATTTACACACTGAACTTGTAGCAGATTTCTTGTAAATGGTCTGAATAATAATCACTCTTGGGACAATATTTCTGCTTATATTATCCTTGTGTGCCATGGGTTGATTTCTCAGCACTGCAGTTCTTGTATTTGTGTGGTTGTTTACTTTAGCAGAAAGGGAATGATAATATGCTGTGGCCTCAATATGATACAGGCAGAGCATGTTTCAAAAACCACATGCACAGTCTTGGTGGAGAACTCACACATGCCGCTACAAGGCACAGAAAACTTGTTTCTTGCTAAATATCATTTTCTTGTCCCAGAGGGCAGAAACAGAGAGGCAGAAGAAGGGAATAGAATCACAAGCAGCTGAAGCCCTTTTCTACATCCTTCTTCATTACTTTGCCATGCCAAAGGCAGGTAGCTGACCCACCTGAGTAGGCGACCCAAGCTCTGGAAGACTAATTGGCCAGATGACTTTCAGAGACCTTGACTATGCAGGTGAAGTGATCAACTGGAAGAACATCCAAAATACTTGAACATTTGAGTGGAGATTGCCCTGTGAGGTGGTCTCCATTCTTTCCATTGCATCTCCTGAGATGAAACCAATTTCATGCGGGGCAACACCACTTGCCAAGGCCTGCAGCCCTGCCCTCCTGGTCAGCCTTTGCACCCCTTGGCTACCACTGCCTCTGGATCAAGACTGAGCTATGGCTTAGGTGGTAAACTGATCAGGGGGTGTTGCTGTCTGCCGAGGGCAAGTAAACAACTGCTGAAATGCCATCTCAGTGCATCTTGTGCCTATGTTCAAAATGGCAATTGTTTTAGTGTCAGTGCATGAAGGATGTGGCTTAGAGCAGAGTTCAAAGTTCCTCAAAATGTGTGGTGAAAAAGCACAAGAGGGAACAATTCTCTGTCAAGTTATCCAGGCTTTTTGAGAGAATAATTGAAATTTTTATTGATCCTTTGTCCTTGCAAGACCCCTGAACACTGACCACAATTTCTTATGACTTTCAGTCTGTCTTTTTGCAGACTTTTTAAACTTCACAAGTATCTGCCAGTCCCTCCATGAGCCTCAGATCATCAGGACTTGCCATTAAAAAGCATTACTGGGCAAATCCCCTTTTGGTTCTCTGCCCAGAGAACACAGAGGAAAATTTCCCCCAGCTGTGCTCGACACTGGCAGTGAGCAGCTCAGAGCAGTGCAGGAAGCTCACACACATGGATGGCAGCACTGGGCAAGCAGTGTCTGGAAAATGAGCTCCCCTCTCTGCAGTAGGGCTTCAGCCTAGTCCAAGGTGGGTTGGGAACGGTGGTTGCTGATGCTTGGTACAAGAGTGAAACCCTGAAACTGGGCTTATCTCTGTATGGGGTGATTATTCCCTTTCTCTCCTAGGGCACCTAGGGCTGAAACAACATCAGACAACATTTAGTGTAGACAGCTGTGAGCCTGCATTTTAGTGTGCTGTACAAGATTATAAGTTTCTTTTGCCATTTCTCTGGCAAACACTTCAATTATGCAGGGAAAACTGCCTTGGCATTTTGAGTGTGAGAGTTGTTAATTTTACAGAACAATCCCTTAATGGGCAGGAACACAAATATAAACACGTAGTGCTGAATCTATTGCACCTACCTGAGAACATACACTAACATCCGTGCCAATTATTCTTGAAAAAAGAATTTGTTGGTTTCAGGGTTTAAAATACTGATAGTAACGCATGCAAATTTAAAGCAGGCTCTGCAGTCTAGTCATTGGGACTTTATGCACAGAAATCCTGGCAACTGTTTACCTCTCTTATGGGCTTGTTGATGTACTTGAGCAAATCACTTCATTGCTGGTCCTCTGTCACCCCCAAGAATGCCTGAACTGTTGTTAGATACCACCAGAAAAAGGAGCAGTGTTCAAGAAGGTGACAGGTATCTTAATGCTGAAAATACTGCATCAAGAAATCGTATATCCTTCTAGGAATTACAAATGTACCTGATTAGAGTGCCTCAGAGACAGCTAATTCTGTGCATCGAAACATATCTCCAAATCTCAAGCTGAAAGTCTCAAAAACAACTCATGTAGGCAATAATTGTTCTGCATATGGTGGAGATTTGACCAACTAAAATAATACAGTAAAAAAAAATCCCATTAAAATACAAAAAATGCTAAGTAGAACTTCTTTTATACTATTTCTATTCTCTTCATGACAGAAACATATTGTACCATCAAGTGCCACATGACGATAAAGACTGAACTCCTCCAAATTTCTTTAGGGTATCTTTGAAAAATTAGACATGCATGGAGTTTTGTTATTTCTGATCACACCCCAATACATAAGGAAGTACAGACATGAATTAATCTACCCATGAAATTCAATAACACATTTTCATGATTGAGAACGTGACTCGTGGAAACAAACAGTAAATATTCTTAGAAAATAATTATAGCTACTGTTGTTTTGACTGAAAATGAAACCAGTCTTGCAGTCACCTACTGCTCTTACTCAAGCAGGAAAGAGTAAAACTGTAGACAAACTGGCTTAAACACTGTAGCCTTAGAAACATTAGTAAATAAGCAAATGGGAGAAAATACTGAATCAACTGCATAGAGATGAAAACCTCCGATGGATATTATAGAGAGAGACATAGATGCACAGTTTTATCATTATATAGAGTGATATAGATGACCAGATATACCACTATGTGGAGACATATACATGTATTTAAATAAGCCACCCTCCCCACTTGGTTACTGTTTAAAATAAATGCATAAAATTGTAAAGAAATCAGTGTTCTTAGAAAACTGATACAAAAATTAGAACATGAGAAAGGGAAAATTAAGATAAGTGAGAAAATATTTCTAGAACTTTATGAAGAAAGCTTATAAAACACGTTGAAAAGTTGAATGTAATAACTGTGGGTGAGGTTTTTATTTCTCTTCGAGAAATTATACTACCCTCATACTTGCACCAAATTCAGTGCAAGATTGACAGCTATAATGCTAGTCATTTAAAAAAATTAAGCTTCTGGTTTGTACATTTAAAGAATATTAGCTATCATGACCAATAAACATATAAAAGAGGATTTTTATTTAAAGTCTGAGATTCAGAAAAATAAGGTAGCCTGAAAAAGAACCTAATCAAATCAAGCCTCTTTAGCAAATAGACAATTCATACATAATCACATCTACAATCCCAAATATAGCCCATACAACTACAGAAAAAGGATTTGCTTATGAAGAGTACCACTTATTCATAGTTAGAACAGGGGATGGATAAAATGGAGCATGAAGTAATTCCAGAACCCGTCACAACAATGGCAAACCTACAGTTAGACCATCAAGCCTGCTTGAGACAGGTATCGAGACATGCACGTGTGAGCCAGTGCTAACTTTAGAGTTCTGTGGTGGCTCTAATCTAACAGTTGATCATAAAAAAAAGGACATGACATAACCCTGCTGATTTGGCACCTCAGTAATTCAACTTTCTCCTGGGGTTAGATTTTTAATGATGAACAATGTTTTTTGGCACTTCTGGTCCCAAAAATACCATTCTTGTTTTGCTGAACTAACAAAACAGAAGCTACCCAATAAATCAGACCAGTGACATGCAGTATTGCTCTATAAATCAGCAGTTTTGTTCCTGGATTATCTAATAGGCATCTGCAGAAGACAGTAAAGAGAAAATAAATACATTTTCAGGCTTCAATCCCCTTCAAATAACTCTCAAGTGCTGAAAAAAATATTTACAGGCTTGTTAATTGAAAATGGTGCAGGTGTTACAAGGAGATTTCACCATAAGACAGCTCTGAAAGACCAAATGAAAACTGGAAAGAGGGATTGCAGTGTTCTGTACATTCTTAGAGACATTACAATAGCTTGATGTTAAAGTTGTCAAGGACTACACTACAGGGTACCCCATCGCCAAAACAGGCAGTAGATTATCCATGGATATCATCTGTAGTTGTCCCAAATACAACCATTGACTGCAGTAAGCAGTTGGCAATTATAACTGTGGGAGTAATGACTGTGACAGCTATGACCATATTCCTCTTCCACTTAATGCTATTCTATGACAGGAAAGATACATTTTTTACATGATATAATGGTTAATGTGAGGCATGTCTGGGGAGTCCAAATAGGTATGCTTTGAATTCAGTCATTTTTGGACCAGAGGCTACTAGCTAAATTACATCCTGCTCCACATTGCTCCTGAATAATAATATGAATTGGGAGTCAGGACAACTCATTAGGACACAGATGAGCTACATTTAAAATATCAAAGAAAGAACTTGTATTACTTTCTACTCTTTGCTTAGAAATATTTGGATTTTTCCATGCATGCAGTTAGGGCTACTCAGGAAGACAAAAATTGCCGTTGTAGCAATATCTCTTTCTGCTCATGTCTTGTGACAGCAGCTGTCTCAGTGACTGTTTATTATCCCAGACTGGGTACTCCTCATGATTTACAAGCCAGTGCCTTATTCTCTTTCAAACTTTAAGTTTTTATACATCCAAAGACTGTAAGCTGCAGCCACACTGTAGGGTTTGCAAAATGTCTTGTTCCAAGCAAGTGAGCAGGAACAGGAGGTGCCTACACTGGCCTTCAATTCTTCACTTTGTATTTCACACCTGTCATCTGTGTGCCACCACCAGTGGATTTTGTTAGCTTGTATGGGGAAGGAAAAGTATTGTGGGCAACTCAAGTGACCATGTTGTCTGAATGAGTTCCCTTCCATTTTTGCATGGGAGATACCTGGCATGTCCAGAGATGAAAAATTCCTGAGTGAAACAGTCAGAAACTCTGTGCTTTTTGAAGAACACCTGTCTCCACTTAGTCTTTTGCCCTTCCAAAATTGTGTTCAAAACATGAAACTTAGAACACAGTGTCATGAAAGAAAGAAGTGGCAGTGGCTTACAGATTTCAGTTATGGAATACTCTCCAGTGAAAATATACACAGCATTCTTGTGCAGCTTTTATCTTAGAATTATCAACTCTAATATAATTAATGCCCAAAGCAATAATTAATCTGTCATTCCTCTTCTGTGTGGCAATGCAAAGTCACTCTCCCAGTAGGTCAATAGGCAGGATTCTTGCCACATGACCATTTTTCCCCATGTAAAACAAAAGCGTTTTCCTCCCTGTGTTGATCACTGATTTCATAGCAAATAAATCATAATGTCCACCCTAGCAGTGGGTTTCTGGACATGCACTAAAAAAGGCCACAAATGAATAACAGTCTTTGTGACTGGCCAAATGCTCCTTTGCTAAGCATTAGGTCCACCTAGTTTATTATTTTCAGGATCAGGGAGGAATTATTCTCATTCACTCCATTCCTCCTCTAGCAGACTGGTCTGAGCATCAAGATTTCATCCCCCAGGAAGCAGGGAGGGATAGAGACATGAGGTTTCTTCTTGTTACTGCAGTGCTGCTGCTTTGCAGAAGGTAGAAGAGCCCTCGGGGCTGTGACTGACTTTATGAGATACTTGGAAATCCCACTGTAGTTCATCAGACTGTATGATTTCAGGCCTTTCCATTGTCTGTCACTAGTCTGCTAGTAGTGACCTCTGTATGGGTAATTTCCCTCCAACATCCCTTGTAAACTTGTCTGTTTTCTGTGTTATTTTTAAGAAAATAAAGTGTAATGCAGGAAGAACCTCATGAAGCTTGTTACCTTTATTGGGCCTACTGTTCCTTATTTTATTTTAAAATTTTAGATTTTTCTTGATCCAGATAGGATGAGAATACACTTATAATTCATTCTGGATGTCAGCAGACAGGAGTATAAGGAATTCCAGTGACTGGAATGTTTTTCCAAATAATACAGGGCTTCAAAAACTAACTGCTGTGTAACAAAAGGCAAGTTTGATTTGTCTACAGAGCAAAGACTCTCTGCCACAACTGTTTCTATCAAATAATTGCAGACTGCTATTTTTTCACTGTAAGCCCATCTGCAAATACTGTGACTAATGAACTAGGGCAATTGCAATTATGTTTGAGGAAAGCGCTATTACCAGACAATTTTGTGGACAGTTTGTTCCACCTCTTCACTATTTGTCTCCACCCATAAGCAAGATACAGATGATAATTTCAAAGCCACAAAAACAGACAATCTTTATTTTCACATTGTGTACCAGTTTATATAATCTGGAAAATCTTCCATGTCTATAAATAAAAACACTCCGAAAAGGTAAGGAAGGGAAGACCATATCTTTCTTCCTTGCATAGTTCTGGAAAGGTTTGGCACTGAGACCATTTGTCTGTCCTTTTCTCAAAACACAAAATTTTTCTTTCTCCAAATAGTCAATGACTGTGTACATGGTTCAGAGAATTTGTAATTGTAGTGGCAGAAAAAGACAATAATCTGCTGCGAGAATGAGGGTATGTGTGAAGGTGTATTAATACACAATTCAGACATTTCATTCCATTCATTCTTGTATAACTCACCAAAAACCTATTCTTTTAAAGCCATTGTGCTAATTTAAGGAGAGAAATAATTACAACTGTATGTCCAATGTTCAAAAATACCACTCATATCTCTAAAAGAAATTATACCATTGTGATCAAAAATCTGTATTTAACACAAAGAGGTATTTTTCTTTTCAGAAATCTGTATTTAACACAAAGAGGTATTTTTCTTTTCTATCCAGCTTTCCTTCTATTACTGACAGCATTTTAAAAAATCAGGATTATTTTAAGACACTTCAAAAGCCTAATGGTTAAATCTTCTTACCTACCCTAACAGATTAATGTCAGCTAAAGGGGCTAGGGTGACATGAGCATTGCTTCAAAAGCCTCTCTTCTCCCTGGCTAGACTCTCCCAGCTGAAGCATCCTGACAAATAGCCAAGAACCTGCTTCCTTAGGGTCTCCTTTCAGGCAAGGCATAGAGGGATCCAGCACAGAAACTAAAGAGAGTCTTTCTGAAGTATCTTCAGGACAAGGACATATGCCTCTGCTTTTGTGCCACATTCCTTCTTAGCTTACATAGCTCCTCTCTTCACCTGGGAAGTTTCTACAAGTGTTTACAGGAGGAAAACAGATCTTTAAACCTCCCCAGTTCTCTCAGTAGCCTCTCTATTTTTCTAATCCTTTTGGAACATCAGTGGTCCTGCCAGGATAGTCTTCAGGGAATCTCACCAGGCCCTCTCACTGACATTTATACCAGCACTGCTGAAATGCTTGTGCTGGTACGTTCTGGAATTACATTCACCTTTTCCATGGCAACTTAAAATGAGTGAGCAATACCTATCTTGTGATCAGGACATGTATCCAGCTTCTTCTTCTCAGGTCCTTCATTGTGCTTGCTTTATAGTGGAACACCAGCATGCTAGGAAGACTTTTATCTGCCAGACCCTGAGTACAAAACCTTGCCCTTTCATTCTGTGTTCTGAATTTCATGCCAGCTCTATCTGTACAGTGCTCAAGGCCGTTTAATTCTTCCTTTATGAAATTCTGTCCTTCTTCGGTTTTGACAGTGCATCCAAGTTCAATGCAATCAGGAATTTTCATTTTTAAGCACTTACTGAGTCAGAGTGATCAGAGAAGATTTCAAACGAGCAGTCCTGGGAATGATGCTCAAGGAAGCAACCTCAGTCACTGCTCCATGTCCTGATACATTCCTTTGCAGCACAGCCCACTGTTCCCTCCTTTCTCACCAGTTCCCCATCCATTCTCACAGCAGTTCCCATCTGTGATGACCCACCTGCAAGGGGAAGGAAGCATCTAATCCACCGTGTGACTTAAAGCCAGCTTCTCTGGGTCTCTACACCATCTTCTATGCCTTAGTTAGTACTTCTCCATATAGTGTTTTTGGGCTACAGGAAGGCTGCTAGGAGAGTTCTAGATTAATAAAACCTGACAGCATTCAGTCATCTAAAATTTAAGGTCTTGTACAGAAATGTCAAGCACATTTCACAAAAGAAATTGGTTGATAACGCAGTGTTTACAGAAAGCCATATGAGATTAATATCATTTCCTTTCTCTAGAAAACTGGGAATAGCTATTAAGACAGCCTGCTGCCATCTATCCTGGTATATCTATATTGCATTTTACCCTAATTTCCAGGTAGCTTCATGTCTTCGTAAGTATTCCTAAAATATGTATAAATTATTTATGTACTCCATGTGCTTCAAAATTTATGCACTTACTCTTGCTGCTGTAATTGTCCTAATTTGTGTGTTTTGTCAGGCTTAAAACTAAGGATTGTTTTCTGAATTAGTAGACTTTTTAGTGTTTCAAGAAAAATCCCCTCAACACAAGCACAACAGAGCAGACAAACAAAAATTATCAGCTAAATTTTAGTTTGTTTGTTTCAGCATTCGGGTCAATTAAGGAATAAAACTGATTAGCCTTGAAAGAATTTCTTTTGATCTACATTCATCATGGCTGGTGCACACCACCCACCAGGCTGAGGGGAAGCAATATAGAATGTGACATGCAAAAGAAAAAGAAAACATTAAGTTTCATTGTACAGATAGATAATGGGCAGTAAGGCAGGCATTTGAGTTTCTTTGCCCCTCTGAGTATGCCCAAACCTGCCTTTTTCCTTCCCAACATGGAATACAGATCCAATGGTGATTCCAGGCTGTGGGGCACTAAGTTGACCCTCTGTTCTTCTCTGCAAGATCCAGTCAGGGCTCTATCCATCTCAGGAAAGGCTCTAACACTTTTTCTTGACATCATCAATGACTCTGCTCACTCTGTGGTCAAGAGGAAGTCCAAACTTAAACCTCTAAGACACCACAAGCACAGAGTCATGGTACTGTGTGGGTTCTGGCTGAGCTGAATTGCCTGTACAGCACAAGGCCTTCTCTTTCTCACACTGCCCCACAGCGAGGAGGCTGGGGGCGGGCAAGGGGTTGGGAGAGGATACAGCCAGGACATCTGGACCCAGCTGACCCCAACTGATCCCAGGAACATTCCATAACATCTGACATCATGCTCAGCAGTGTGAGGTGGTCAGTTTTCTGAGGGGCTGTTGCTCAGGGGCTGGGTCAGTAGCAGTCAGTTGGTGGGAAGTGATTGCCTTTGCATCACTTGAGGTTATTTGGTTTGGTTTTGCCTTTTTTTTTTTTTATTCCTTTACTTATTATACTGTATTTTATCTCAAAGCATGACTTTTCTCATTTCTGCCATTCCAGTTCTTTCTCCTATTCCACTGAGAGCTATGAGCAAGCAGCTCTGTGAGGCTGAGCTGACACCCAGGGTGAGCCCATCATAGTCCTTGGCACCCAACACAGAGCACTACGTGTTCAGAATAATAACAGATTCGATCAGAGCATGGTGGAGGAACCTAATTCTCTATCTGTTTAGCAGTTGCTGGTTGCAATATTGACATACTTGTTCTTGCCACTGAATTGTTTGTTCCCTTACCTGCTCCATGTCACACTCTATGTCTTGCTGTACATCAAATTTGACAGTGTGTGAAAGGCTGGTTTTGGCTTTTGCAGTTTCTATGCTATGTATCATTGTTCACTGGCTTTGAGAGTAATCTGGTATTTGGGCCCAGCATTGCAGTCACCCCCGTACCTTGGGCACCATCTCATGAAAACAATTAACAGCTACACCTTTTTCCTTTTTTAATTTGAAAGCTAATTTGTGGTCAAGATGAAGAATGGCATCTTCCCCTTCTCCTGTGGCGAGATGCTTTCTGCCTCATTACAATGGCCCCTCAGTCCCTCTAGCATCCTTGGGTAACCAGAATGCACATAGTAGTGTGTCTCAAGAGCCTGTTCTGGCTTTTCCCAACATACACCTATTTAGGAATTTCACACAGGAACATGTCCTGAAGCAGTATGGTCATGGTTAGCAAGGTGCGTGGGAGAATACAGGCAGGTACCTGGAACAGTTTTCACCCCTGAGAGTGTCACTTCACCCCAAACACACGTGGAAGGATGGAGAAATCTGATGTGCACCTCCAGGAGAATTAATCTTGGATGAAAGAAGCCATGACCTGAATTACATGGTGCCATTGCTGTATGAGACTGTACATCACCATTAGCAGCAAAATATCTTCAGGTTAAAAAAGCTGGCTTGGTCTAAAATGAGCAGTGAGCAAACAGTGTATCAAAGAGCAGAGACTACCTACAGGACCTGGCTTTTGAACACTCTTCTTTAAGCCAAACTGACTCCATGTCTGACCCATCAGAGCAGTGTTGTGTTTCGGGTGTCTCACCTGTGCCTGGCCCTGCAATAAGGCTCCTGTGCAGCGGTGGGAATGGGCTGGCACTGGTGTGGAGCGAGGCAGGGCTGCTGGGGCTCATCAGTCACTGTGTGCACACTCCTCCAAGAGCAGAGAGCCAAACCTAGACAAATAAAAGACCATGATTACAAATCTAATTCTAATATTTTTTAAAACCAGATCAGCCTGATAACCCCATCTGCCCAAAACGAAGGACACACCACCACCTGTCCATAAGGAAAATCCATCTGGATCAAGAGGAGATGCTTGTTTATATAATAAATGAGTTTGCATTGATTACACAGCTCTGTCCTTCTGTCCCTCTGTCCCACTTTTGCTCACAAGCCCATGCTATAATCCCGCATGGAACACTGTCTGTCTGACCAGGCCAACCTAATGACACGCTGGGCTGGTATGATAAGCACAATACATACATATTCTCTCATAGAGAGTTTAACTCTGTGTTTACAGATGGTTTGATTTGTCACAGCAGTAACAGCATACACTGAGTACCTTACGTTTTCTGCTTTTTTATAATGAGAAAAAGAGTTTAAAAAACAATTCTGGAATGGAGAAAAGGGAAGACATTAAATACATTCTGATTCACACAATTGTTTTGAATTGAAGCTGCACACTCTCAACTGAGAGTGAGCTTCCTATTTTACACACTGTAAAGTCAGCTTTATTTTTCACAATTACTTACTATGGTCTAGCAAACAGCACATACTGCTCTGGGAATGCCACTCACCAGACTGGGAAAGCCAGGATTTTATAATTAAGTTACAGCAACTAGTAAAGAAAATACTTCATTGTTTATTTAGTTCTTTTAGTCATAACACTAATATAATATTATAAACCTCTTTATTTATAATCAATTTATTATATGTACATATATACTGGATTTGGGCTCTTCTGCATCCATAGCTGTGTACAATGTTGACTTTCATGTCTGTTGATAAAATTCCTATTTGTTTCTAAACAAAACATAAAAATAAAATAGTTTTCATCCAGTTTAATTTTCATTAAATGCTGATTTATGAAGTACATTACAGGTACAAGCATGGTAACATGGGAATGCCGCAGCTAAATCAGAGTGTATTATTTCAGTTTGTGATGGTGAAGTAAGAACCACATGCAAGCCTGTTTGAACATGATAAGAACAGGAACAAACATTTACTCTGTGCTTTGCTGGAGACTGTCAGCATTTTACTGTTACGCGGCAGGCAAACCACTAGAATGCAAGTGAGAACAGAGAGGGAGAACACTAATGCTTTCCTAGACGGCAGAACACAACCGGACAGTGTACTTCAGTTGTCACCAGGCTCCACCATCCATGTGTGGTCTCACATTTCGCTGATAGGAAAAGTGATAAAAGATAATATTTTAATAAATTAAAATGACATCATTCATGCTGCAAGTGAGGAGCATCATCTTCTTAAATAAATCCGTGTCATCAGCTATGAGATTCAGACAAAATGGAATCAATGGACAAGACGCACCAAAGGACTTCACACAGAGGTATTTTAAATACAGGGGAAAGAGAGATCTCTCAGCTCCTTTTCTGGAACACTTATTGAAAAAAAAATCAAACTTGTGAATTAAAAAATATTATCAAAGCAACAACTGTGCACTAGGATATTTATTCTGAAATTTGTTCTTAGCATCTGCACTTGCATTCCCAGTTGCCATCTCAACAGATGAAGATATGTCACCCTATACATCAAAAGGGCTACTCATGTATACATTGTAATAAAAAAATATATCTTGTATCTTAAAAACTATAGCAATATGTACCCAGATTTCTCGCAAAGTAACTTGTGAAGCCTGGAAGTTAAGCTCACAAAAGAGACCAGTCAGAGCCAGCCCTGCAAAACTTGCAGTGCTACAGATGGACATAGGTTAAGACAGGGAGACGCCAGTTAGAGATTCAAGCCTTTATACCATCCCCTTGTTAAAGAACTGGTAGTGTGTGAAGTTTATACAATGTCTGACAGCTTCCCAGAAATCCATTATCAAAGTATAATACTCTTTATGAAAGCTTTGAACCTCTGATGGCAGGTCTGGCTCTAATAATACAATGTGGAAGAAGTCCTGCAGAGAGGAATAAAGGAAGAAAACAATCTGGAGAAAAGACTATAGCCATTACTGGAGCAAGGGGAGCAAGGTAAGAGAGAAGATCAGACTGTTGATTGAGATGGAGCTACAAAGACCTGCAAGACAAAGACATTTAACGTGATTGAGGAAACCAGGAAAAAGGAGAAACAGTGGCAAGTGTTGGAGGGTGTTGTGTTTTGAACGATGGGGAGTTAAGAGAGGCAGTTCCCAGTAAGATTGCAAGGAAAGAAGTTATATCAAGGGAGGAAAGATGCCTGAAAGACTGTGGTTATGGTTAAACTGTATTTAACTGAGAGGAGGGAAGGAGCAGAAAGACTTTCACAGCCAAGTCACTATGTAGAGGAGGGAGGAGCTTCCTTAGGTTAGAGTCTGAGTGACAGGATGGAGCTGTTGTCAACAGCGACAGATAAAGGCAGCAGCGAGAGGATTAAGGGCAAGAAATAAGAAGCTTGGTGTCACCACTGTGTTACACCTGAGCTGCCAGCGAGTCGTACACTGAATGCCAGGGACGGTCTGCAGCACAGCATCAGACACACAGCACAAGGACAGGCATGGATTCATGATTCCCCAGTGAAAAACTAATAACTGGAATAGTTTGAGAAATTCTCCAGGATTAACACAAGAAGTAGTGAGTTGAGCTCCATACCACAGTTTCGTCTCTTTCCTTCAGAACATTTGCTCCCTTTGGCCCATGCTCTGTGGACTGCCTGGATTCTTCCCAGGTATTTTCAGTTTTCTATCATCTCTGGCAAGCATACTTTTCTAGAGTGTAAAACAGTTTCTGCAGTTTATATTTAAAGCATGCCCATGTCTGCAAGGTCTTCACTGCTGACCAGGAAAATGGTGCTTGCTCTGTGTTGGACACTTAAGCTTCTTGAGTCTCTAAAGCCTTGCCACTCCTTACAGCTTCAGCATATTTGATCTACCAGTTTCTTCTCATGCAGTTATTGGTTTTGCAAAATTAACATGAATATTTTCTCAAGGCTTTTTTGACCTGCATTTCATCAAATTCGTATTCATCAAATTTCAGTCTAAGGAACGCAAAAGTTTTTTCACAAAAATATACCAAGAATAATGTTAGTAATTCCACTGTGATCCAACTCCCACTTTTCCCAGTTTATTTTCACCTAGTCTATCTAACACAAGCAAGATGGATTTTGTTTCCTAATATGAATCTTTTATTTTCCTTATCAACAGATATATAGGAAAACAAGTTACCTGTACTACATCTTTTATATTAAATACTAAGAAAGTGTGAGTTACAAGAAAGTTCATGAACCTGTTCTAAAAATTTGAATGCATATCGTAGGAAATTGTATTATAGGATATTCCAATAAGGGAGGTTTTCATCAGCTAATAAGTAAAAAGACAGAAATAATTTGTAAAACTTGGTAAATGAA
This sequence comes from Platysteira castanea, assembly GCA_013397175.1. Taxonomy (NCBI): domain Eukaryota; kingdom Metazoa; phylum Chordata; class Aves; order Passeriformes; genus Platysteira; species Platysteira castanea. The sequence goes on along the minus strand of VYXC01001688.1, from coordinate 214,617 downwards.
CAGAATCAAATACTTGGAAAGAGAATTAAGCAAACTTATTCCTCATTCAGAGAAATATGATTAGCAAGATTTCCATGTCTTAATCTGCTTTATGGAGGGGTGCTTTTAAGACATGCAGCATATAACTAGGCATTAGTCAATATAATCCTAATATTTGTCCTTACAATGAAGCTTTAAAAATACCACTGTCCCTTTTTTTTCAGGATAACTTGGAAACCTGAATTAATTTAGAATTAACAAGCATTATTACATAGGGAAACACATTTGACATAGCTGTCATTATTCTCCTCATTATGGACAAAGGCTAAACAGACACTTCTCCCTTTCAACTCTCCAAATATCAGCCACACAGAGGTTAATGGCTAGCAGCAACAGCCACAGCACTGTTGAGGGGAGGAATCTCATATCTACCTGCAAACAGCACCCAATACAAGAGTTCTCATCACCTTCTGATTGCGTTAGGAATTGAAAAGTTTATTTCAGCAATTTACATAAAAGTATAGTAGATTTTAATCCCTGTACCAGAAAGAGAGATGGGTTGAAAGTGAGGGTAGTGCCAGACAAGGAGAATGGTGTCAGAAGAATACCCATGTTTTTTCTGTCCTAATAGAAAGAGTGGAACACCAGCTACCAGGCCATGTCCCTACCCAGCATGGAGCAGGCAGCCTCACACTTTGCATTTAGATTAGCAGCTACAACAAAAAGCCCTTCAGGCAAACCTGGAGCTGCCATTTCCTCAAAGGGTGCAAAAAGCCCACTAACCAATAACAGAATATGATGTCATTCTAATAACAGAAATTTTAAAATGCAGTCAGCTTAGTAGAGAAGGCCAACTGCTTATAAACACAGTAAAATTTGTCTGTATTGCGTCTGTTCTGTAAGGAAGAACAGTTAACAGCAGTTATTGAGAAATTGTTTCAGAGCACATCTCTGCTGCTTCTTGCCTCCTGGAAGCCAGGTGTACACTCCTGGGGATACCAGCAACACCCCTGGGAACAGTGTCACGCATATGAACTCAGCAGCTTTGCTTGGTAAGAAAGGCAGAAAGTCCTGAAACTCAGCCTAGGATCCCAGGAGACAATATAAGCAGGGATGAGATTGGCAAGTAAACGAGCATCAGTTTAAAGAAATCAAATCTACTGGAATGTCTCCATGTCTCAGTAAAAAGGGATGCAGACAAAGACTATAAATATTTTATCTGCAATTGGCTCTACATTTTAACAGTGATTGCAGTGGGGAAGAGTAAATTCTGAATCTTGTCATTCTGAACAAGGACTCTCCCTGCAGACAGGCACTGATTAATGATACCATCTTCTAAAATCTGAGCCACAGAGTCCTTCAGACTTCAAGAACATTTTAAACTGAATTTATGTGTCCTTCCTAGTTCACTGAGCTCACTGTTTCATTCTGTCATATTTGCATGCAAGAGAAGACTTGAGACCATAGCTGGTTGATATTTCTCCTGTTTTCTTGTGGTACACTGACATAACATTTCAAAAAATTGTGATTTTGAGCAGAAAATTTTATGAGGTGTCAGTGGTCACTCTAATCATACATGAAGAAAAATCCATGCACACTGTATGTCTTTGCTATTGCTGTTTATGCTTCTAAACTATTTACATTTCACATTCATACACATTTTTTACCTGATCTCATTATCTATCTATCACAGCGGTACTCTATTAATGAGACTAAAATATATCCTCATCAAGAGGCTGAGTCAGACTTCAACTTGTTTTAGAGAGAGATCCCCATTGCTGGACCATCTCCATTGTCTAGGAATATTTGTAAACGACTGGCTAATTCCTTCCTCGTCTTCACTGACTTAACCTGGTCCAAAGCACAGATGATGGTGATTTCTGGAATCCTGATCATTGTGAAAAGCCTTCAAGGTCACTGTTAGGGATGAGCATTGGAAATTAGGGTCTCTGTCAAAGAGTCACAGATAACGCAACTAAAACTGATATCCAAGCTTATACTTCCTTTAAATTTGTGTTAAGTAGATACAAGCAAAGGTATAATATGTTGTCCAACTGCTCTTTTCACTTCTTTAAATTAAAGTTTTCATTTTTACTATTTTTAGGCATAATCCCTAAAAAGTGAAACTCCCAAGAAATCCATGTACTTTTATGTTACTGGATCAAGTCAGTGTGTCTGGACTCTCTGCCCATCTCCAGGACCGGAGGAAGGAAAGTTATGATACTTCACACAGAAACTCTTGTGCCAGAGACATTTCTTCCCTTGGCATGCAAGATAATCATAGAATCCCACAGAAAACATTAGGTTTCTGCTGAGCACATAGTAAAAATACTTTATTGCTTAGACATTTTAAGATAGATATATCACGTTACAGAGGCTATAGATTCCCAGCACTCTCTTGTTGTGGTAGTTCTGCCACTGGAAAATCCCTTTCTCCAATTCTAAAGACAAAGTTCCTCCTCCTGGATCTGGACCATCCTGGATGTGGTCAACCCTGACACTCTAAATCTTTGGAAACATGAGTTTTGTCTCCCTAGCTTGAGATAGATTGAATGGTTAAAAACAACAGTAAAATAGGTGGCAGAAACCAGCAAGATTGTCAGGTGGTCATAATTTCTAATAACCAAGTGTCTTGGTTTAAAAGACAGGTGTCTGCCTAAGGAAGGCAGCAGCCTCCCTCGGAATGGGAAAATGCAACTCCCCTCCCTCCAAATTTATAATTTTGAAATTAAGACGCTTTCAGGCAGAGATATGGGGGATAGGAATAACAGTTCCTTTACTAAAATATATATATATATAACAAAACAATGATACAAAAAAAAACTGGTTTAAGCTAGCAGTTAGGGTATGACCTGGCACCCTGCCAGGCAGGGTGGGGGGAGCAGTCCGGTTTGATGACAGCTGCAGTTCTCCTTGAAGTAGTTCTGTTGAAGACAGTGATCCTGCAGAAAGATCTGGTCCTTCTCTGGAGGTCTGGTGGTGGTTAGGGAGCTCTGGTCCTCTGGGAGTCCAGTGGAGGAAAAAAGCTCTGCCTTTGCTGCTCTGAAACCCAGACTTTAANGGAGTAGGAGGGGGGGGAACAGGCAGAGAGCACCCCCACCTGGCCTCAGCAGTTCATGAAAATGGTAAAAGAATACTTTTTTTGGGAATCCATTTTACACTATAACCTATGACACCAAGTAAAAGAGAATATGTCATCAGCAAGATGGTTATTGAATATGGCTGACTCTTTTCCTTGTAACTTCAGCTGGGGGTGTGCTGTGTGTCCCATCTCTGTACCAAGCACTCCCGGGCAGGTGATTAATGCAAAAGAACTGAGGCACAAGTTAAGACCCTTGCCATGGACTATGGAGGATGCAACCACAAATCCAATATNAGATGTATCGAACTCTGGAGCTGCAGCGGGAACCCCAGGATGTCTCAGCAGGGCGGGTGCGTAGGGCTACAGTGTAACAAAGGCTGGGAGCAGCGGCAAAGGAACGGCGGGGGCAGGGGCAGCTGCCTCCCTGCAGAGCAGGGAAAGGCGGGCTTGGGGCCCGGGGCCGAGCACCCGAGCAGATGGTGAAAAGGGCCCCTCCTTTAGTGAGCCAGGGTGTTAAATAGGGTCCCAGTGCAAAAGGCCGCTCCAGCGAGCAAGTTCCACTCACGGTAGAAGGAAGGCAGCAGAAGGCAGGACCCCGCAGCGATGGTGAGTTCTCCCCACAGGGAGAACTCTGTCCACTCTGAACACCGGGAGAACAAAAAAATCTAGGCACCGTACCCAACCCCTTTCTCTCAGTTCAAATCTCGCGGCATCTCGGCCCCCACCTGAGGAAAAACCCAAGTAAAAGGGAACAGCTGGACCCCTCTCCTTGTGGCCAGGTCTTTTTGTCTCTCTTAAGCACCCAGCAATTATCCCTTAGCATGGGGAAAAAAAATTTTTAAGAGGAAAAGAAAAGAACACCAAAAGAAAACATTAAAAAACCCTCCTAAAACCCCAACACCAATAGAAAAATGAGTTTTAAAAATATTATGACAGGGAGGAGGGGGGAGGTGATAGAGGGGGGCAGCGGGAGTGAAGTGTGGTACTATCTAGAAAACAAGACTAAATACAAAAGACTTGATGAAGAACGCCGAGCAGAGCAGCTCCTGTTTGAAGCCTCTATCCGAGCTCCTGACACTAGGTGTCATTGGCACTGCACCTCCTGGGCACCAGAGCCCGCTCCCGCGGCACGGCTGCCTTAGTGCGCTGCTGGCAGAGGCCTGTCACTTGCAATATTTGGATTATAAACCGTTTGTTCTTGTTGCTGTAAATACTTTTGCCCTTTCCTTCAGCCTGTTTTTAATACGATTGTTTCAGATGCAGAGTGATGCCTGAAGAGAGAGGGTCGGTCAGGGAGGGAGACTCAATTCCTTGAGCAATTCCCCAACAGCCAGAAGGGATGTCATGCTGGAATTCTGCCCTTGCATTCTGTCAGTACATATATACAAGGTGCATGTGGGTAGATATCTCTGCCTGTTCACATCGCTGGCAGGAAGGCTGGAAGGGCCTCCCGTTGCTCCAGTTCCACGTGCGCCCATGTTGGAGAAGCACAGGGCAGCACCCCCTTCACACTCAGCATGCCTTGCATTTTTCTCTGAGAGTGATGAAGGACTTCCTTCGGTCATAGCAGCATTTTGTTCATGTGCGGGGTTAAATTTCTATCGTCCTTCAGCAAAGTGCCAAGGAAATTCCCCTGGTTTTGCTCATCTGACCCAGATGTAGCCAGAGTGATTGGAAATAGTGTATTAAGGTTACATCATGAAAAACACTGATGAATTTAAAATAAAAAACAAGCCTACACACCTAGCAGGTGGATGAATGTTAAAGAGAGGAAAACTTAAATTAATAAATTAATGAGTATCCAATTAGCCTAGTACCTTTTCAATAACGGTTTTCTAAGAAGGCAGAAAAAAGTGATGTTGTAGATGATTAGAGGGTTACTATCTCCAGGAAGTATTTGCATTGAATCCTCAAGAGCCAGAGGTTGTAAGTTACTCCAATACAGAGCATTTCTATATTTAGAAACTCTGGTCTTACAAACCATGGAACTCTCTTGAGGTATTTAATGATTTTTAAAAGCAAGTAACTCTAAGATTTGATTAACTAGATTTTTGTATCCTGTAAACATTGTAGTTCACAGTTTGATACTGCAGTTCTTACCCACCAAAAAGGCTTCAGAAGAAGCAAATTTTTTTAACTGAATGGTGCATTTTCTGAATCCAAAGAGTCTGAAATAGATTTTAATGTGTCCAGTTTGGGCCACCTACTACCAGAAAGATAGATGAGGCCTCCCAAAGGAGGATCACCAAAGCCATCTGAAGCTGCAGCACCTGCCCTAAGGGCCGAGGGAGCTGGGCTTGTTTAGCCTGAAGAAGAGGTGGTTTCAAGGGAGGAGTAGGGGCTGAGAGCAAGTTTCAAATTCACAAGCTGCTCTGAGATCCAGCTCCATGCTAGTGCATCTGCCTTGGTTTCTGGGTAGCCTGGCACACGCTTCTGCTAGTACAAGAATAGAGTGCCACATGTCCTTAGTAAAGGCATGTCCCTGCCTTTATCCCTCTCTCTCTGTGAATCGGGAAGAACTCAACTCCTTTTTTCACCTTTGTCTCTGGCTCCATCTGTCTGAGCCTCTCACCATGAAAGTGTGCGGTATCTAAAGCTGCTGATTAGGGTTTCTCCTCACAGTGATGACACAGATAGATAGTCAAAATCATTAGAGTGCTCAGTTAAATCTCCATGCATGGTTTCAGAGGTTCAGGGCTGCCATCTGCAGTTTTTAGCTATGTTTTCAAGGATTAGGTTTTTCATAAATCAAATGTCACTAGAAGCTATTGTTCTCAGGGACCACTTGTAAGAAAAATTCCAAGTTATTTATCATCTGCTTAACAGGCATAATCTGCCAGACACCTCCATTTTCAAATAAACTGTATTGAGATATAAAGCAGGCATTCTTCAGCTTTGACAGTGGATTTCTCCATTTCGCCTCTGGATAGTTTTCCCTAAAACTGTGACAATCTCATTATGCTCTTGCTGATTTTTCAGAAGGACTCCTTCTTTTACTAATTTATTAATGCTCCTTGATCTACAGGCAGCACTAGCAGAACAGTATTTTGGCAGTATCTCAAACTATATCTTTAGTTTCATGATGTTTATTTTTACTCTCAAAATAATCCTTATGCCATAGTGTACCTTTCTGTGTAACATTAAATATTTCCTAAAAAGGATTTTTTTTCCTTTTGGTTCAGTGTTGCAAACGCACGATGTTGACCCATAAAAGGATGCACTACATTAACTTTGCCAGATCTGAAGTACTGGCAGTCTTCTTCACTCATTTCTGCAGCTAAGGGAAGGGGTCTAGTAAATATCTCCACTCCAGCCGCACTCCCTATTTCCAGAAAGGTACAAGAGCAATCATCATGGGGACTTCTTTCTTTACAGGAATGAATCAGCTTTACCAACAGGATTTGTTTTGGTATACTCTGTCTAATTAGCTGTAGAGATTCTGGTTTGCCAGAACAAAATGTCATGGTAACAGTTAAACAAACACTCATACTTCCCTCGGCCCCAAACAAGAACCATTGTGAGCTTTCTTCTCCTTCCTTCAGAGAGGCCAAAGGATTCACCTTCAGTGCAAGCCAAAAGGTTGTGCTTCCTGGTGTGGTTCCTGACAGTGGAACACATCAGCCCCTGCAGTGCTGCAGGATGACTGCTGGGAATATGACTGACTTTAAAACAAGGAAGAAATCCTGTGTTTTCAGCCTACTGTGCTTTGCTGCCAGGACTACACCAGCAAGATAGTTACACGCCTACTCAGGAGTGTCTACAGAAGCCATGGTTCCTGCAGAAAAGCCCTAGCCCAGTACACTGAGGGAAAACCTGTTCCCTCAAATTTACACTGACCTCGTGGCAGAGCCACTGCTTCCCAAGCTGCTCACTCAGTTCTGTGTTCTTGGAACCTGCCTGGTTCAGACACACTTCATGTTCTTGCATCATCTGCATTTCTCAGTCCCCTGGCTCACATGCAGACGCTTCTACGGGACTAAAGTTAATATTGCATGACTGCTTTCTGAAGGGGGAAAAAAAAAGAAAAGGAAAAAAAAACCCTTTCTCCTTTTATTTTTAGACTATGGCACAGTTTTAGATGATCCTGGACTCATTTCCACATCAACTGACACTTGCCATTAATCTCACAGATCTGTGAAGGAAACAGTTCTTAAATATTAAAAGAACTCTGTATCTCTGGTAAAAGGCCCTGGAAGTAAGATGAAACCCATGTCAGAAGTGAGAGTTGCTTATCCCTGATGCTTGCTTGCCTTTCAGCATCGCCTCTGCCCACTCCCCCCCAAAGAAGTCAGGCTTTCTGATATGTGGGAGGCGTATCAGATGGTGTCTGTCTACATCAAAGACCAAATAATGCTGTTACACAGCATGTAGGGGTGTTTTTTTCTGGTCCTTTTCCATAATTCCACTTAAAAAAATATGCCTTCACAGTCAGAATATACCTTTTATAAATAATCCTTTTACAATGGCTCATCTTTCTTTGAGAAATCGTAAAAACTACTGTTTTCCTTCACTTAGGAAATTAAACATCTATTAAATAAAGGTTGTTATGCTTCGAAATCTTTCAGAGTGCTGAGACAGTGCTCCAACATATCCTGTATGCAATATATTTCACAGGGTACAGACCAGCTCTGTCATCTGAAAGCATTACCATCTGTAGGCTAAGGATCACTGTTAGAAGACAGTATATACCATGCTGGATCTAACAGCCGCGGGGGGAGGCTGCACCATCCGTGTCTCCATGTCCAACCAGCAGTGAGGCTGAGATGTGTTCCTAGTAGGTGCATGCACACAGAGTACACATATATGACATATTTACTTATATTCACGCCTAGATACACAGATGGCAGATACACAGAGCACTCATGAACACTGAGAACCCACAGGAAAAATGCCTTTCTTCCCCCTTTCTTTTCAAGACTCTCTCCTCTTCTCTCAAGGCTCTTTCTTCACTGGCCAACCACAGCACTGGTAACTGTCACACCTGCACAGTGTCTGTGCACAACTTGAAAAGCAACCAAAATTAATGTCCCTCAAGGAAATGCCCCAGTATAAACTCAACAGTCTTCTGTTGGCCTGCCAAAACCACACAGCATCATCACAGCTCCACACCGAACGCAGCTTTCTCAGGTAGTGTAAAGGAAGCTTGGTGTGAAAGTGATGGTTAGCTATTAAGTGAGGGTTACTGGGGGTATTTCAGGTGCAAAGAGTGTTACTGGTACAGAATAGGAAAATGCTGACAAAATACAGTGAGAAGAGTATAGAAAGAGTACACAAGGCTTTAGAACTCAGGTGTTATTAGTTTCATCATTAGTGTAGTAAGTTTCTTCTGCTGAGACTTTAATGTAGAAAGTACTTCTTTTCCCTAAAGAGACTAGAACCTCAATCTTGCCATTTAAGGAAACTTTTAATGTCAGAATTTCCAATTCAGTTTTAAAAAAGGGGTCTGTACCTGTGTTGTCTGAGCTGGAATTCCTCAGGTAAAAGCAGATAAAAAGAGCACGATGGATGAACAAGCTTGTCTGAAGTGTGCTTTGCTTTGTTGCTTGTAATCTTCAAATACTGAACCTCTGTATTGATGTTACTAACAGGCACAGGAGTGTTGCTGTAGAACTTCTGGCAAACAGTTGCAAACCCAAATTTCAAAGGTCCTTTGGTACATATTAAAAAAAAAGGATAATTTAATATGGGTTTATCTCAAGTATTTCTTATGTGTGCACAAAAAGCAATCTGTACTAAGATAAAAGCTGTTTGCTGTGTTATGATTACTTACAAGTTCCTGCTTCTGCACTGCTGTGAAAGAGCAGCAGCAATCCTGTACACAGAGTTTCAGTAGGAACCATAGTAGTTTTTTGAAACTACTAAGATGCCCTTTATGAAACTACATTTATGAAAAATAAAAGAGAAAGGAAAACAAGGAGGCTTGCAAAGCTCGGGAAGATGTGCTTATTAGGCAGTGCTTATTCATGCAGTGACTAATGTGAAATGTCACTTGTACAGAAACCGCTGTGTCTCCACAGCCTGCAGCAGTGGCCTACAGGTGGTCTCCAGACAGTTACCAACTTCCCTGAGATCAGAAACATTCTGTTTAAACTATCTTGACATTTTTTACAAAGCACTGTTCAAAATTATAGCTCAGTCTTCCCTAGGGTGTTGTGTCACTTTCCTGAACTCTTTGGGAATTTGCTGGTTGTGCTCCTCGCTTTCTTCATTGTCCCATTTCTTGTCAGTATGAGGGAGCAGAGGACACAACAGGTACATAACAGACGATTGTGTCCTTGGGCTCCTGCAACACAGACTGATGTTTAAGCTGTACTCTCATGGTTTGGAGGCAAGAGGATCAGATGTGCCAAATAACAAGATAACTCAGACTGATAGTGAAAGGCAACTGATAAAGGCAAAGGCCTTTGGATGTTTTAACTTCAGTATTACAAGCAGAGAGAGGAAAATATCAATGTTCTTGTGTGAAGTATTTCTGCTGTCTTCTCTGGGGTAATGCGTCTCATTCCAGTCACTCACATTTGAGATATAAACTGAAAAATGGCCAGGATGACCCTGAATTTGGAGACCCTATCACATATTGGCTTATTTAATCCATCCAAGCAGAACTGAGAATTCATATGATGGTTACAAATACATCATTGCATTGTTATGAAAAGAAAATTCTGCCAAAGTGAGAGAACAATTTGTCACTAATAATTATAGGTTCATAGTAAATAGCTTAAGGATAGAAAATTAGAAAAAAGAAAGCTCTGAATAAGAAGTAAACTGAGCTTGTGAAACAGTCTTCCTGATGCAATAGAGGATACAAAAGTGATGTCAGGGCACAGCGAGGCCAGGTGAGAGATCCCCAGGGGGCCATCAGGGCTCCCAAGAGCAGCTGGGGGCACCAGGCCAGCCTCAGCCCTGGGCATCTGGCACCTCCCGGGGGATGGGAACAGCCCAAGGTCAGGCCAAGCCTTCAGCCCACGGATGGGCCTCGCTCAGGGGATCCTGTGGCTGGCTAAGGGAGCTGGACACCAGCATCCTACAGCATCACTGGGGCTGGGATGGATATCTCTAAATAGGAGCTGAAATGGCATCCTGGGCAGCGTGGGGGGAGTCCCCAAGGGGCTGAGAAGGAACTGTCAGGCCTCTTGTTATCCTCCTCCCAGAGCCCCAGTGAAAAGGAAAGCCACAACCTAGATGTTACTAAATTGGGGTTTGAAAGTCATTCTGTACCATGCCTGTAATAGTAAAGAACCATAATTGATACACACAGGATCGCTTCCAGTCCTGTATTCCCAAGTGGTATGACAAAGTGGGGCAGAACAAGGGACTCCACAGTCAATTCTTCCCAAACTCAATAGAATAGGCTCACTAGCAGCTGGATCAGACACCTAAAAAAAGCAGCCAAAAATTGATGCCCAAATGGCGTTCTATTTTCTGCTTTCAGAATGAGTCACTCAGATGAAAAATGTGGCTGGTTAGCATTTGGCAGAGCAGGAAACGGTTCTAGACTACACCTCCAAGACATAGACCACAGTCAGAGATGAAGTATAACATCTTCAGCCTCTCCCTAGAGCTTTTAAATTCTGCTGATCTTGATGCAGCAGAGCAGTCATCTTCTCTTGACTCAGCTCTAAACCTGCCTCTGGACATTAGGTATCAGCACTGAGTGATCTGTCAATAAATTTCTCAACAGCACAAATGATGCTACATCAGTTTTAGCATAGCCCCTGTCTGGAAGACACCCAGACATCCATTATCACCAGGAAGCCTTCCTTGGCAGAGTTCACTCACCCCACTGGAACAGTACAATCACTAATTGTAGAGGGCCCTTGGTACTCCTCACCTGATGTGCTTATTTTTGACCATATTCTTCAGATAAATAGTATGTATGAGAAAGGGGACAAGAAATCTACTGGCTAGTGAAATCCTGTGAAAATATTAAGGAAAAATTCCTGAGCTGAACATCCTGAAAGGGACACATGGTGCCTCATAGAACGGTTTGCTCAAAAATACATGTGTTCTACAGCCCCACTCTTTGCAAATTTTAACAAGACTCAAAAATATTGGTCATTGTGACTCATTTTAACAAGAGACTCTAGAGGTCCACAGAATGTGTGAAAGCTATGACTAGCAAAGCTGCCTCTGTTACACACACTTCTACTCTCCTGTAACAGTATCTGGTTCTTTACAGATACAATACAGCAGTGTATTTGGCTATGGCAGGGTTGTCACTGTGTTCCTGCTGCTGAGTCCTGCAAAGCTTGATGTCCTAAATAACAGCTTTTAGGCACTGGAGGCCATGGCTCTTCTTGTATCAAGAGAACCAGCATCTGAATGATTTAACAATTCCATCTGCCAGAAATGTTTTTAGACCTGAACATTCCTGAAATAGCAACAGAAAGACAGACAAACAAACAAACAAACCTCACAAACCCAAAGCTTTTAGCACATAATTTACTGTGGTATAGTGGGACTCATAAACTGGGTGATTTTGAAAGTTTTTTTTAAATCAATACTGGTTGCCCTAGATTAAGAGTGTTGCATTAAATTTGAACATGCTGCCAGAGTAATTTGGATTGAAGAGGAGGGCAGATAATGCACTCTTAGTTGTTTTCCTATGTGTGTAAAAGCTGGGTAGCAGATAAGGATGCTAGAATGGATGTTTCCAGACAAAACCAACAGTGATGCAAAGCAAGGTGAAAATCCATCCTCTGAATAATTTAGTCTTGCTATTAAAGCAACAAGAGTGAATTTACCCAAAATTCCTGAGACGTTTGTGGTGTGATCCTGTATCACAAATCTCTGAGGTAGGTGCCCTCTGGATGTCCTTCACTTAAGTGAGTTCACTGAAACCAGGCTTTGACAGTTCAAAACATAGGCTGGATGCAATATTACACAGGTATTAATAAACATTTATTTATAACTCAGATGTGGTCATCAGCCTTCTAAGAACATATGGTATTATTTATAATACCCTTTTGAATGAAATGGCATGAATGAACAAGGTATGTACCTATGCATGTCTATGTCTCTGGATGCAATTAATGCATGGTTTGCTAAAGAGTAAATAGTGTACTGTTAGAATTACTCTCTTATCCAGTATTGACCAGGGAGGATGGAACCAGATCATCTCCAAAGATCACGTAATCATGTTTTTATCCAACATCCAAACCTTGTTATTATCAAGTAACTAATATAAGTTAAAGAAGCATACAGGTCAGGCCCTCACTCAGTATCATGGAAACCCTGGACTCTGTTGTGCATTGGGGGCAATTGCAATCCACCACTGACGCTCTCTGCCAGCCCAGGTAAGCTCTGCCAGCCCCGCAAGAGTCACTGCGGGTTCATAAAGGCTTCTGAATGACACGTGACACTGCCTTCTTTCATGGGTTGCTTGTGATCTCTACAGCATGACAATATTTCTTGACAGCTTACTTTGTATTATAATTCTCTGCATTTAAGAAAAACCTTTCATCAGTGGATCTCACAGAGCTGTACAAGTGATAGATTTCTTTTTTATAGTGAGTTTGTATAAAAACAGATTTCATGTTCTGACTCCCCTGATTTACTTAGTAGTCAAAGCTATTTCTTTTTTAATAAGTATGTCTCACTTAACTGTCTCTCAGCAGGATTGTGTGAATTTCTGTCTGCTTTTTTTCTAGAGGAAGTTGTCAGGAGCAGGGTAGATGATATTCATATGGGCCAAGAAATTCAGGATCACTCCCCACCTAGATTTTCTGTAGCAAGGATCAAGAAAGAACCAAAGGGTGGAACCCAAAACTTTCTTTCTCTGAAGAAGAATTAGTTAAACCTGTAGGGAAAAAAAACCCAAACCTCTGCAAAGAAACTACAGTTCAATCTACTGTGTTTCTTAGGAGATACTTAAGCATAAACATGTGAGAAGGCGTTATTGGCATGTGTATCTCCTTTGTTAATATATTTAATTTCATTGAACTAACTCTTGAAATCAGCTGACCAATTTTTTAATCCTGGCTTAAAATAGTCGTTACCATTACTATGGTGCATTCCTTTCAGTAACAAGTGATTCTGCATGGTTCTTTTATGACAGAAGTGAAGATGTGACCAAGAGCAGGAAGTGCCCTGTGTTACAAATCCACTTATTTCTAGAATTTTTCCTTTTTAGTAAGGACTGTCACTTAATTGTCATCTAACAAACAGGCCCCCAGGACAATCTAATGTTCCCACCAGTAAATATTGTTAAGCCTCTGAGGACAGGCCTGACAACTGTTATCATTAACAGCCATGCCAAAATCATCAGCAAAATCAGGAAGTTTTCATTCTAAAAATTAAAAATTCTTCCTTATATGCTAACTTGAGGTGATCCAAAAAAATGTATATGCCTCCAGTAATTCAGAGATATGTTACCTCACAGGTGAACTGTTTCAAAGGTTATTTTCCTCCATTTACAATTATTATTTAGCCCAAAGATGCCCACAGATTGTACAACAATCAATAGATGACTTGATAAACCAGTTTATTATCTCCTTATGGTGTTTCCATTGTATATACAGATATTGCAGATGATGACATTGGTTCAACATCACAGAGATTTAGGTTTTAAGTTCTATTAAAAGGCCTAATTCTCAGTGGTTTCAGTGGAAAGAAGACAATTTAAACAGGATTTAGACATTTAATTCCTTTAAGGATGTAAGCTTTTGGCTTTCTATAGTAGATAGATCACCATTGCTTTCCTGACAGTTAAATGCTGATGATTTTAGCTGTTGGTTCTTTAGGCTCTGTAAAAGCTAGTCATTATATATGATGCAGAAGTTCTAGGAGAAATTTGGATCATTACCAACTATATTTAGCAACCACTTCTAAACCATAAATAACTCCAGCATTAGAAATACATTTCTATCTTAATGCCTGCCCAAAGACAAAATAGAGCCATGAGAAATTTCCTGGCAGGATTTGATTTTTGTTCTGTCAGTTTGTATTGCAATTTTTATATGTGCACTAAAGCATTCTGAAATAGGAAAAAAAAGTGTTCTTTTTGTCCTGTCTAGCAGATATTAAATTGGTAAATCTTTGACCTTCATGGACTAAAAGTTGTTGAAAATACTCTCACTGGGCTTTAGAACCATTGGAATTGGAATTATTTCCTATTCAATAGGAAGAGTTTCTTGACACTTAACACACTGAACAGCCCGACTGTAGTAATTTAAGAAACTGGTTACAAATGGAGTTAATCTAATCTCACTTAAGGAGCTTCTCAGTTAAGAAGCTCTGATTCTCCCTTCGGTGGGGTCATCTTGGCAGACTCTAGTTAAAATCAAGCTCAGAGAAGCATGGAAAACAAAGATCTCTGAAGGCTACTTAAGCATTTTGGAATCAGATATTCACTATGTGGAAAATTATACCAACCTGTCTACAGTTCAGTTCAAGTCTTTCCTCATAAATGTTGCACAACTGAGGGTTCCCTTTGCTAGACTGAGCAATCTCCCATGTCAATGAACATTTTGGTGGCTTACATAGTGGAGATGAGACAATCCCTCTTCCAGAGCTCTGAGTAAACCTTTGGGATTACCACTTTTTATTGATACATTGTCACATCTTCTGATGCAAATCCTTCTTCATCATTCCAGGAGTTCCCTGTAGTTAGATGAATTATTCTCTGACACTCCTGCATTTTTGAGGTCTTTTGCCTCTTTTTTGTTCCGCTTGCCTACCAGGCTTCTTTTTAATTTGCATATGTTAATCTTTGTCTGCCTCATTTGCTTAATTAAGAGTATGGTTCTGCTCTACTAATGAGAACAAAACCTAGCTTCTAAAGACCTTGTTAATGCAGAATTGAGCAACTGTGTTATGATCCTAATTCTTGGAAAGCAATATATTCTCTAGCACAAGATCAACATTAATGTTAGAAGGAAGAAACCTCTTAAGCCCCAAGACATGAGAAATTTTCCCTATGCTATTAACTATGCTATAGGAACCTTAGCTATGTATAAGCTACCGTCAGAAGGCAGAAGATCAACACTTTCACATGCAGATGCCTCGAGGTAATTAATTTAAGCTGTTTCTATTATAGGTCTGATTTTTGTGGTGGTGCCACATACACACCATACCCTCCCTTAATGAGGGTGAGGAAACGTGTATGTGTTCACAACACCTGAAAATGAGGCAACCTTATTTTGAGGCCTAAATGGCATTCCTTAACATGCTCAGCTTTGACAAATGTAGTTTGGATTCAAGCTGTTAGAAACCAGAGGACAGCAAATCCAAGCAAGTACAGGAATGGCACGGGAAAGCTACTGCATCCCAGAGAACTGTATATTCCTGTCTGCACGTCGCATGGCAGTCAAAATTATTCTGGCTCTTACCAGTGGCATTAGTGGTATGCTACAAGGAGCAGGGACTAGGTCACCAGCGAAACGTGACAACTATAAATGGAGTGGCCGATTATCAGCTGCACAAACAACATGTAGGAAAGAGCACCAAGACTAAAAAAAAATGTTGATGTCAAAGATGAATCCTATATAAGGCATCATTAAATAAAGGATACTGTCTAACCCTCAGGGGTATCCAGGTACATGAGTGACAGCTGGATGTTATTGAATTTTTTAAAAGTTTCTTTGGTCATAATGCTCTTAATTTTATTCTTTTTTTAGTAGCTAAAAATCTTTGTATGATAAGAAACTTCATTTTTTATTTGTCTCGAGTATATTCTTACATTTCTCCTCGTGTTGATAACAGCAGTGTAAATATTACAGCCTTTCTTGACAGACCAAATTAACAATAAGCATTTAGAAAGGAATATGTTTTGTTTGTAGCTGTGTCTTACTAGAAGACAGTGTATAATCTGTCTGTGCAAAGAACAAAAGCTTTCCTGGTTTAGAAGCTATGTATTCCTTTTGTTGTTGGGAGTAACACAGGTGTGGCTTCTGTGCGTGGCAGCAGACCTGGAAACAGTGCTGACAACAGAGTTTCTACAACATAGCAGTCGTAACAAATGTAGAAAGTGTTCTGTTTCATGACAATTCTGTTTTGTAATCCCAAATAGGGTAAAGATCCTTTTATATGCCCCGTAAACTTTAACTGCTCAACAATTTTGGTCATTGCAAATTGCCTCATATTACTTGGTTTAGGCTGTTGTGAAATACGGAGGTATAAATACGTATGGTTTCCCAAGCCTCCATTACACCTGTTCCAGGCAGGATAACTTTCAGTAGAGTAAAATAGAGTAACCTATAATCCATATAAGGCTGCAGACACCAGTCAAAGCTCTGTGCTCAGAGATACTGTGTTCGGGTAATGTTTCACATGAGGAAGTTTACATGTTCTTCCAGGTGATGTATACCTTATGTCTTTACCCAGGAAAGCAATTTTCTTCTTACTTAGGGCAATTACAGGGAGTATTCGAATTTATTTAACATCTTAAGTGTTATCTTTGTAAGTGATTGAATTCAGTGAAGGAATTCGACTGGAAGTTAGCCTGGGGCAACGAATTCCATGGGTTAATTATGCAACATTCCTTCTATCTCTTCTAAATCAATTGCCTCTTGATTTCAATGTCTGTCCCCTTAAGAGGGTGAGAAGGATCTAATTGCCTCCCTGTGGACCACTTGTAACTGCCTATCCCTGTGAAATTCACTTTTATGAGCCTGTGCTGTATTTGCAATTTAACTGGATCAAAACTCCTTCCTTCCCCTCACTTGTTAATTATTTTGTCATTGCCTCAGATTATTTCTTGTACGTTTTCTGACAAGATGTCCTAAACAGAATGTTGTATTACTGGTGAAAGTGCAGACCAGGCTGATATGACTGGGTTTTTTGTTTGGGTTTTTTTCCCCCAAAATTTACATCTAATTTTCCTTTTTTCTCTGCACTGAGGGTACTAGAGAAACAAGTTTTTGTCAATGCTACTTACAAGAACTACCTTTGCCAAAGCAGGATTTAGTTTAATAACATTATATTCTTGTATTACTAATAGCTCCAGGTAAGGCTGTATTGATTCAAACATAAAAAGGGATGTCGCTTCTGGAGATGGGGACTAACAACAGTATTCTGACATCTGTTAAACACGGTGTTTCAGCCCCTCTGAGATTAACATTATATATCTTGGAGAAGAGCATAGAAGTTAAAGGTCTATATATGCTCCTCAGCCTAAAGTGTCAACAGCCTTTACTTGGTGCTGGCTTTTTAGGGCTCCCATGGTTCTTTCCAACACAGAGAGGTCATAGAGAGGGATTCTGCAACCATTCCTTATTGCCAGGGCATGAGAAGTGCACACGTGGTTACTATTCCAATTGTTTTATGACATTGAAGCTTTGCCTCAGATTTTCCCTTGTCTCTCTGACAAAGCTAAGAACCTGTAATAGTGAGAAATAACCAAGGTTTAGCTCTGTAACAGCTGAAGCTAATCTAAAATTGTATTGCTGATTTTGCAATCTTCTTGCACTTATTTAACAGTCCTGTGAAATAGGTCGATATTCATCTAATTGAGATCTAACCTGGCAACTTTTTCACTTGGTTTTGCCCAGTTCAGGTCTCAGATGTAGGAATGGGAACACAAGAATGCCAGTATCTGAGCAAGGGATGGTGGAATAAAGGGTGGCCTGGGGAAACAAGTGTAGTAGGATTGCAGCAACCCAGAATTACATTATTTTAAACTTCAGGGGATTTGATCTTCACCATCTGGAAAAAATTCTGATTCTACAAAGGTCAGTGGAAACAGAATTTCATACTAATTCTTGGTATGTTTGCATTTTTGTATATTGAATTATCATGTTGTCATAGTATTTTTATGACAATAGCAACTCAAGTTATTGTATTTTTTAGCTTTCAGAGTATTTCAGTGTATCAGGGTCAGAAAATATTCATCAGTTTGTCTTTTTATCATTATATTGATGATCAGCATTCTGACAAACTCCACACAAATCTGGTTAGAATTAAGTGTTAGGTCTTGAAAAAGACTATCTATCTTGTTGGTATTTGTAATAAATATTTTATTAAATATTTACATGTTCACAATTGGTGCATTATAAAATGTCATAATAGCAGCAGCTATGGATGTGTAAGATTAATTCTCATTTCAAACTTCTTGTACCATTTCTGTTTGACTATTTGGGAGCAGATGTCACCATTTAGACTTCAAAACAGGGAGAAACAGCTGCAGCCTGGAAGAGAAAAAAAACCTAAAGCACAGCATAAAGACATATTGTACTTAAATTCCTTTTACAAAAGGTGATGGCTACTCAGCATCAGACAAAACTTGTGTATAAATGCAATGCTATGCTAAGTGATGTGGAAATACCAAAAGACAGTGAAATACTTTCCAAGAGGTTGTTAACACGTGCCTGAGGCTATACTGCTGAGTTGCAAATTTAAGGGGAGTGTTTTCATCAGTATTCAAGTCATCTGTTAGTCAGCAAAGGAGAAAGGTAAATAAAGCTAAAATCATGTGAAAAGTTACTATGAATTTTAGAAATTCCTTGTGCTGAGCAATGCAACAGCATAAACTTTTTCATGGCTTTCTTAGCTACTGCTCTGAAGTGTAGCTCTAAGTCCACACACCTTCCTCACAGAAATTTCAAATTTTTCTGCCCCAGAACCTTAAGCATAATGTTACTATTCACCTCTCAAAATGTGAACATCTTTGTTATCACGCGCCTAATGGTAAATATATACAGGCCAGGAGAACTGGATTCTATTGCTGGAATAGAAATCAATCATTACATGTTTCATAAGGAAAAAGTTTTTCACAGGAAGAGTGGTGAAGTATTGGAATTGTCTGCCTGGGGAGGTGGTGAAGTCACCATCCCTGGATGTGTTTTAAAAAAGATTGGATGTGGCACTCGCTGCCATGGTTTAGTTGAGGTGTTAGGGCACAGGTTGGACTCGATGCTCTTAGAGGTCTCTGCCAACCTGGCGATTCTGTGATTCTGTGATAAGCCATGTGTGTATCTGCGATTCACTAGGTAAATAATCAGAAGTAAACAGTAACATTTCACCATTCTCTGAAGCAACCTCTATATGATGTCCATGACATCACTATGTAATTACTGCTATGAAGATAAAGCACTCTTGAAAAAGATGCAGAGAAACCGGGTTTTCCAAATAACTGATAAATGTTTTAATGTGTGCCCAGTGCCAGCCCAAGGATAGCAGATTTTTTCATCTCCTCAGGTATGTTCACGCAAAGTGGCATTGCAGAGATATCTCCACTCAGTCATTCAGGTGAAGAGCTGTAGGACATCTAGGAGTAGTAACTTCGACAACTATTCCTAATAAATCAGTTTGCAGCCAAATATGAGCCAGCTGAGCACTTGCAGCTTGAGCTTGCTGAAAATCTGTTCAAAAAACCCCAAGACTTAAATCACAAGAAAAATTGTGGAAACACGAAAAAAATTGCTAAGACTTGCTAACCAAGTAATTAAAAACCAAATCAAATCTTTACGGAGGGAAAACTAACAATTCATTAATTCAATTCCCTTCTGTGGGCTGAAGAATGGAAATTTCAGGAGTACCATCAGAGTTTTACTGAGAAGATCCAGATTGGATTTCTCATCTCTCAAATACTTGAGGCACCTAAAAAAAAAGAAAAAAAAAGCTTCTGAAACTAACTTTGGATTTTTTACAGGAGTTTCTGCAAGCATACTTGCTACTTGCATTATTCAGCTATTTATAAGAAGCTAGTGAATAGGATATTTATAATGCATCAGCTACGTATTTTCAAGTAAATATCGAATCTGTATTAAAAATCTTAGGATGTGAGGTCAGTGCTTTAAGAAACTACATAGGTAACCCTTACAAGGAGGGAAAATATCTTCTATGAACTAATGTAGTTGCAAAAATGTAAACATGATTCTGGGCATGTAAGATTTTATTTACATACATAAGAGATAATACAGCTTTGTGCACAAAAAAACTTACGGCAAATGTTGACTCTGCTTTGTCTTTAGCATGAAAAATTGACATCATAAATACATACAGATTCATGTATTTCTAGAAGATGTAAGAAGGTGAAGAAGAAAAGTTAGTTTCACATGGATAACTTGATTTTTAATGGGCATATGGCAATTATTCAAGGAAAATGTAGCTCTTCGAACACTGAATGAGGGGAAAATCCAAATACATTTAGCACAGAAGTGAAAAATACTGAAACGTTCGGCAACAGCTCCAGTGTAGTTGCGTGCAGCCTTTACTGCTCCTTGAGTAGAATGGCTGCATAAGCCAACTCAAGACAGGTTCTTGGGAAATTACAGCATCCTTTCACACTGAAATGCTTGCCCCTCTCTGCATGAAAGGCTTCACACCCCTGCACTGCAATACTGATTCTTCCTGCATTTGAGAATCTGAAGCTTTTCTCTTCCTCAACCTGTTCTCCCAGCCCCCAAAGGAGAACCCCACAGGGGTCCCCCATGCCTGTTTTACAGGTCAGTGGGCCAAGAACACACCAAAAGCTTTGCTCTTTTTATATTCTATATTCACGTGCTGTGCAAGGCAGTCCTGTCACACCCGTCTATCCTGATGCTTTTTTCTTATTTCCCATCACCCCAGGACAGATAGGAAAAAACTCACTCACTTTATAAATGAAACAAGCTAAAGGGACAAAAGCACAAAGTAGCACATATTTCAGGGGTTTCTGCCAATTAGATAAAAACACTTTGCCTTGCTGTATCATGCACAGCTGATTGTACACGTGATTTATATTAATAGCACCGTAAGGAGAATTCAATTTATCCAAAGTTACATAGGAAACATGAAGGGCTGTAAGTGGTTCAGCTTAATTTAAACAGACATCCAACTTGGCCTCAGGGTACAAGTCAGGAGATAACCTTGCAGTTTGCAAAGCACCTCAGCAGCATCTGGAATTGAATGGCATAAAACTGTAAGATATTATAATTGAAAACATGTAAGGGATGAAGATAAGACTGCTCTTAAAGGAAATACTGACTGTGGACAGGAATTGCCTTCCCAACAGCTCTGTAAGAGGAGGAACTCAGGGACCCACATAGCTTCTCTCACAGGAGGTTACTACGGCGACTCAATCCCTGATGACAAGGACGATGGTTCCTAAGCAAAACCAAAGGTCTGTCGTCGCAGGGGCTCCAGGCACACTCCCGGTATCCCAACAGCTACCACTGGGCAGAGTCCGCAGAGCAGCCACGTTTAGGGACGGCTGGGAGCCAGCGGCTGCTGCCGCGTGGTGAAGAGCGGCGCCGGGAAAGGGCCGGCAGCGGCGGCGGAGGGGCTCGCCCCGGACTGTCTCTCCGCACAGCCGCGGCGCCCCCGAGCCCGCCCCTGTCGCCGCGCCCGTCACCCCGGGCTACCCCGGGGTGGATTTCCCCCCTCCCCGCCGGTGATTCTCCCGGATGTGCCCCCTGCCCGCCCGGCATTCCCGTGATCCCCGGGGTTGATCCCCTGCCCGCCCGGCATTCCCGTGATCTCCGTGGATGTGCCCTCTGCTCCCCTGGCATTCCCCTGATGGCCGGGGTTGCCCCTGCCCGTCCGGCATTCCCGTGATCCCCAGGGTTGTCCCCCTGCCCGCCCAGCACTCCCGTGATCCCCGGAGTTGTCCCCCTGTCCGCCCGGCATTCCCGTGACAGGGCGG
>VYXC01001688.1:122880-192623 GCA_013397175.1 Platysteira castanea | reverse complement strand
ATTTTTCGTAGAAAAAGTATTTGCCAGCCTTCCGCAGGTTGAACGAGGCGTTTCCAAAATTATTGGAGGTGATCCTAAGGGCAACAATTTTCTTTATACCAATGGAAAATGTGTCGTCATCAGAAACATTGATGTAATGTATCTTGATTTATTTTGTTTTCTAGTGTAAAGCTTTCGCTAAGTTTCATTTTATCTCCCTGCCCCTCCTTTAACAGCCTGTGCTTCATTCAGTCTTCGTGATTTCAATCGAGGTCACAGATCTGTGATCAGCAGCAGGGGAATAAGTAGAGTGCATGACTCAGGCATAAAACCATAGGCAGCGACTGTAAAAACATGTAGAAAATCTCGGTAAAATGTACAATTCTTTCCCTCTTCGCATAGGACTTAAGAGATGAGAGACTAGTATATTCTGGTTGGCCCTGTTTATCTTCTTAGGTATCATCACTATTATGAAGTTGAGTGCTGTGTTTGCCTAATAAATGAACTCTTGCCTCTTTGGTGTTTTGGGCCCTCAGCCTGTCAGAGAAGCATGTAAATACTTGCAAACTTGTATCTTAAAACGCGTTATTCTTTAGCTGCTTTCCCCCCACCCAGCCCCAACTCCAGGAATCAAACCAGTTGAGTTGCCGGGCTCCATGACAAGCCGGGTGCAAGTTCTCAGCCCTGCTCAGACGGAATTTTGCTCATCGATTAAATATTAGAACGCCCCAGTTAATGTTTTCAATAGTGTGGAGGTTCGGGTTTGCTTTTTTTCTCTGGTGCTTACTAGAGAAATGTTAAGGGAGTTACTTGAATGATTTCTGTTCAAAGATGGCATCCCTTTTAAAAGTGTGGAGGAAACATTTCATGTTTAGGCTACTGTCTTGCTACTGGTTTTTATAAAATAAATTTCTTCCAAGTGATTGCTTGTTCTTTAGAAATCAAATTCTCTGCTAGATTTACTTTCCTACTGCAGATTTGGCCTGCAGCAGGAAGGGCTGCAGGGGGGAGGGGCAGGACATACCTCTCTGGAATTTTTAGGTCTCCACAACAATGGGTTTGTTTATGGCTGCTTCTCTAAATCACGTTTGTAAACTGAGCTGTTTCCCTGTTTTATCTCATCACCCCCACTATATTCAGACATTTTTTCATTGTCGTGCCATAATAGAAAAGTGCTACTAATAACTAAATTCCTTGCAGATTTCTTGATTGCTATCAGTTTAAATTCATCTACTTAAAACCAAGAATAAGCTTGCACTCTGGTTTCAGTGTGTCGGTTTAATGTCTTTGTAATAGTGTTTTGCTCTTGGTATCAAGAAAAGTTCAAGTTTCTGAAACCAGAAGCCCCAGTTAAACCCTGTAATGGCACACAGTGTGATGAGAGAAGAAGGAAAAGCAACTCTGCTTATGTTACAGTTTCTGCCCAAGTCATGAATGCTGACATCCTCCCTTGCACTGTCATTAATGCTCTTCTGACCCTGTTTGGGAGGTTAAATTGAAAGAAAGCAATTTGCTTTACTTGAATCAGCTCACTGAAGATTAGCCTAGTCCAAATATGGGCCCCAGAGTGAGCTGAGGGGCGTAGGGCACATGGTGACCTGAGGCAAGGTAGGATTGTGGGAATTCAAATTCAAACTGTTTAAACTCCTGAGGGAAGGTGAGAATAGAAGTCACTAATCCTTCAGTTTTATGGTGCAATTCATGCTGATATGAAGGCTTACCCCACTGACACGGTGAGTTTGCTACTGTTAATAATTGACTGGTGACTACAGAATATATATTTTAGCAATAACACAAAAACTGACCCAAGCCTGGGCTGTGGCTTTTGTGCTGGAGAATGTTGCAATTTGTAACTTGATGTGCAAGTGTGTTCCCTCTTATTTAAGAGCTATGCCTTCTCTGAATGATACAGAAGCCTCTCTAATAGTTTGCAACAACCAAATGAAATGCTGAGGGGTCTATGTGTAATGCCTCCATGAGCAGTTCTCTGATGGAATGGTTGTGCTCTAATTAAAAAAAAACAGGTCATCAAAATGCAGTGATCACCTTTCTCCTTAAGTCGAAAGCTATCTAGCATTAGCTAATCAGATGAATATAGCAGTCAGGGTTAATGCTTGATCTTTGAGCATGATCTAGAGACTTCCTTTAACAAGAACTAGTTCTGGAGCAGTGCTGGAAATGCACTGTAAGAAAGACTAGTGATATTTTTAAGGTTTCATACTTCATTAATATTTTATCTTCATGGGTCTAAGACTGCTTTGAGGCTTGGAACTGAAACTGCTCACTTTCATATGTGGCTCTGGTTTCAGTGTTTGAAATAAGCCACACAAGCTCACTGCTGGTTTAATCTAGGTACTACATGTGTCCCAGCTCATACTATAATTTTCTCATAAAATATCTTTTTAGAAGTGTTTTTTGGGGGTTGGGCTTGATATGAAAAACATGCAAGTTAGAAAACTGATTTTACAAGCAGAAATAATACTGTTGAAAAATAAGTACAATTTGACAGCTCTAATTTATTACCTGGTTTCTGGAATCTATTTACCATATCCTAAATTTGGGACTCTATCTTCCATTTAACCCTTTGTTAGTCTCTCAGCTTAGTCTCCTGGACTCTTGGAGATCCTTGCTGTAAAGTAGCACCTACTTATGTATGCCATTAATAACAATATGGGGGGGGGATTTGAGCTCCCTGAACATGTAGGTGATGCAGATATAGAATAGGGAAAACATTATCTTGTCTTGCTCAGATGAAATCCAGTTGGACACAAAATGAAGAGGGATGTGCATGCTGTAAGTGCAGGTTGTTGTGGCTTAAGTAGGGCTATAATGCACTCAAGCAATGCATAAAAGCAGGAATGAAAAAGAGCTCCTTTTTGCATGAGCAAGCTGTATTCTGTCTCCTGAGATGTTACAGTACTGCAACAGCAAGAACTCATGTGAGCAGGAGGCTGCTTTCTAACACAAAGCGGGTGTTTTAGTTTTTCCTGATTGGATGGCTGAGTCATACCATAACATCAGGTGGTTTTCTGGTTCAATTGAATAAATCTGTATTAATTATAGCAGTTAAAATGGAATTTTGTTTTGATCATATGGGTCAAGTTTCTGGAGTTGTAAGAAGCCTGTTAAATGGTAGAAAAACATTTCTAAAGAGTAGTGTATTACTGTTGTAGCATATATTCACTATGATTGGGAGGGATGCATAATTACTTTTATACAATTAATTTGAAAGCAGTTTTTTGCCTCGATGTCATCCTTTCTTTGATTTGTGTGGCACCTCTATTGTATAACACTGTGGATCTGCTGAGTCACTGAGTTCATTTTATTGTCCAACCTGAAGCATCTGAAAACATAGTTAAGACTGAAAAGATAAAACTGTGATGGAGTGGCAGTGAATTTCTTTCAGAATTCCTGTACGACCCTTGATACAAGCGAAAATGCCTTTTCCTGTGCTGGTTTGCTGGCTTTTTAAGCAGATTGCAATTGTCAAGAAAGAGCAAGCCTAGCACACCTCTTTGGTTACTGAGTGATTTTGGGTACATGGTGATGATTCACAGCCATGTGTTATGGTTGACTGCAGGCTTAAGTTTCATACTTGACTACAGTAAAACTTTGGATGTGTGCTGCAAAGCACAGCTGATATTTAGTATTCTGCATGGATAACTGCTTTATTCCTGGGCTAGCCCTAAAAAAAAGAGAGCCTGATGCTTGGCCTGTAATTTTGGAGAGTGTTTTTCTATTGTTCAGGAGGTATTGGAGAAGAAAGGGTCCCAGCACTTCAGGCTTCCTTAAGAGGAAATCTTTTGGAGTGTCAGTTGTTAGAAAGTGTGTTGCTTCAGTGGTACCAGCAGTGTTCTGCAATGTGTACTGCACTTCTCGCTTTTAGACAATTGCTCAATTTAAGCTGGAAGGAAGGGTGTGAGAGAGGGGACTGCAGGGAGAAATTATGAATTTTATCTTTGAATTTCTGATTTTATTCCTTTGAAAAGGAGGAAATACAACTTTGTAACTTTTTTTCCCCCCCTTTAAAATAGAATCCTGCAATTGCTGACATCTACACTGAGCATGCCCACCAGGTTGTAGTTGCCAAGTATGCTCCCAGTGGATTCTACATAGCATCTGGAGGTAAAGTATCTGTGTGCATGAGATGTGTGGACGGAGCTGTTAAAGTTACTGGCAAAACAGTAGCAACACTTCATGTGTGTATACGGAATATGCAGTCAATGTGATGTGCTTTGGTGGAATTATATACACATCTCTGAAGGAGGAATTATTTCTGTCGTTGTTCCTCTAACCTTTTTCTCAAGCAGTGAATTTAGTGACATTCTTGGTCTTTTAAAAATGTATTATTTCAATAAAAAAAGAAACTGGAAATGAACCCTAAATGCTTAGTGTGATGAAGGGTTGTGTAAATGCAGCACAGCGAAAAGTTGTTTCTGAAATACAGGACTGTTTGTGATGTTAATAAACTTTGACATTTTTTGTGAAGGGAAGGGTTTCTAAAACAGTGTGTCCTCCTTCTTTTTTCCCTTCTCCCTTCTTCCTGACCAAACTTGGCAACATTTATGGCTTTTGTTACCTTTTAACCAGAACCAAAAAAGCTTTCCTTGGCAAGTTATCAGGGAAAGAGGCTCAGTCTCAGTTCCCCTATAATGCATATGAATCAATAGTCTGAGGATGTGTATAACATAAATTTTTACAGTGTGAATTTCCTGCATTATAGCAGTTTTTGACTACCAAAGAACTAAACAAACCCTTTTTAATAGAAGCTTGCATCAAATAATTGATATTTTTTTCAGGGGGACTACTATACAGTGAAAAATATTGATAAATACAATACTATAAATTGTATTTGTTACAAAGATTTGCAGCTAATATATGGATTATTTTTTTTAATGCATGTCATTAGCAATTAGAAGTGCTTCAGAAGCAAGTAATGTACCCAAATACAGATATATTTTCTAAGTAATATATCTGAAAACAAAACATTCTAAGTATGAGCCCCTTAGAAGGGGAGCAGAGATTCCCACAAAGGTCTTAGTAAAATGGGAGTTTCTCTTTCAGCAATTTCAGGGGAACTGTATTTTTTTAAATGTAAAATGTTCTGTCCTTCTTGGTTTCCTTCATATCAGAAAGCTATATTTGAATAAGTAATTTTTTGAGTATTGGGAAACCTTTAAGAACATTGATAGCACAGCTTTTTTTCTTTTTTTTTTTCTTTCTCTTTTTCTCACATTCTTGTCTGAAAGGGACCACAGCCAGGATTTTCTTGGCTCAACCTTTTGTGTGGACCATGTGTCAAATTGAATAACCTCTTCTGTGTTCTATAAACTTGGTGCTCTAGGTTTGTGCAGCACTTAATCCTCAGAATAACTATCTAATTTGTTCTTACAGTCTTTTAGATTTCCAGTCCTTTGTGAAAGAACAATAATAGATACTGTGCTAGGGAAGTATTTGGTTGATTTTTCTCAGAATTTTTGTCATACCAAGTGAAAGAGTTTAGGTTGCAATATTTCCCTTAAAAAGTGTCTTCCGTATGTCATTTATAAATAGTTTTGTGATACTGCTGAGCATGGGGTCCGAAGATAGATGACCAGGCTGTTTAAGCTGTTTCTAAGTATAACATGTTAGATTCATTTCTCTATCTATAAATCTGCATTAGCCATGCAGCCTGCATTAATACTTCATGTGCTTCATGAGACAGACCTTTGGCAATATGCTTTTGGCTTTTATGGTAATTTCTCTTTATTGCAGTCATAGCAGATGTAGTAATGGGAGATACTGCAAAGTTAAAGCCCTGTGTCTCATCTATTAGTAGATGGAGAAAACAATTAGATTTTAAAGTCTGTGTTAAAATTCTGCTTCAATAACAAATTCTCTCTATAAAATTCTGATTCTATCCTTTTAGCAGAAGATCTGTGTATGACCAGGTCCCAAAGATGCAGGGTTGCTGTATGTTTAAATTGAACTGTAAAGATGCACCAATAGATGGTGAACAGAATTTAAGCATTCTGCTGAGGTGAAAGATGCATATTTTAGCACGTGGTTTATTCTAAAACAGTGGCTTTTTTGAAGGGTACAATACACACCGACTTTGCTGTGTGGGTTTCATTAGAGATGTGTAAATTTGTCTGTGTATAGAACAATTCCTCTGGTTACAATGCTGCACCAGTAATTGCTCTGAATAGCTCATGGGTTGCACAATACTGAGTGGAAACAGTGAGCCAGGGAGCTTTCATTATCTTAAGTCTTAAATTGTTAACTGTTTGTGCCATGTCTGCTGCTTTTGACATTACTGTTCCTGAATATTCTGTTGCTTTCCTGTGTAGTATTCCAGATGGTGCAGGCATCCACGCGCCCCATTAAGTGCGTACATGCTTCTGTATCAAAGAAGTGCACTGATGGGTGTGCATGAATTGAATTCTGTGGGCAGAAATCTCTTAGTACATCTACATGTGCCTGGTAATTGTATGCAAAGCAGATCTCCTTTGAAGGTACAAGTTGTAGTGCGTCAAGCACTGTCCACTGGACTGTTCCCTTCTTGTAGATGTAGGGTGGCTTACTTCCCAGTGAAGGGTCAGTGAGCTGTCTTGTAGCTGCTGGGCAGGGGGGCTGGGCTGACTTGTTCTTTGTACTAAACACATACCACCTGACAACATTAAAGTTCCTACTCTCTTACTGTGCAGTTTTTTTACGTGTCTGCAAATGTTTTCTCTGTGTGTTATATTTGGTGCTGTGTGTCTTGAATTATGATATTTGGTTAAAAACCCAGTTTGGTGAAATGGATATAGTCTTCAGCATTCCTAAATCAAGTGATTTGTAGTAGTTGTAGTAGGGTAAGGTAGTGGGTCCCTAGTACAAATGTTCAGTGTAGCTGAAAATCTGTACTCTGGCAGATTGAGTCATGTGACTGAGTCATGCTGGAACAATAGTTATATTCTGTTTTATTATGGCAGATGTCTCTGGAAAGCTGAGAATCTGGGATACTACACAGAAGGAACACCTACTGAAGTATGAGTATCAGCCATTTGCAGGAAAAATAAAGGACCTTGCGTGGACTGAAGACAGTAAGAGAATTGCTGTGGTTGGAGAAGGAAGGGAAAAGTGAGTAATTCTTTTGTGTTTGCGTGTATGTGTGTTTATATATAGATACATACATTTACTGTAAACCTCTCTATTCTAGCAAAGCAAGTTCCTTGCAGAAAGCTTTTAATTCTTCAGTGGAAGGTAATCAGTGCTTTTTCCCTGTCTAGGCTTCAAGTTATGCTGTTCTGCAACAAAATTCTCTATACAGTGTTTGAAAGCTGTAAATTAGTTGGAAAATACAGTTCTGTTACAATTGCTTAGTTTAAAAAATAGATGGGACTTGTTTCTTAGAGGTAGGTGAGTATTACATTCAAGGATAGCTGTTTGGTGGAATTTTTTTTGTTGTTGAATTCTGATAGGGTGGGAAGGGGAAAACACAAGATTTTTTCCCTCTTCCTTCACTTCCTGGACTCATGGTCCTATTCAATTGATTGAATAAGAGTTAAAAAAAAAAGTATCTGAATTTTCTCCTTTGGCAACATATCTATATTTTTAGGCCTTATTTAATGAAATCACAAGCAGTTGTCCTTTACCTGACAAAATGAAATGCCCATTCAGGTTTGTGTCCTCCCTTCAATGTTCAAAGACTGTCAGAACTTGAAGGTGGAGTCCAGACCAGGTAGTCGTGTGCCTAAAGGGCTGAAAAGCGTCATGTGGTCCTGTTCCCTGATTCCCTGCACCATTTTTTAATCCCTGTCATGTACTGTGTCCTTGAAAGAGATTTTTTTTTTGTCCTCCATTGCTCCCTCTGCCCCAACTGCCCCTGGGTAGATACAATGTGAATTTGCTTTCATACTTCAAAAACTTGGCCAGCTTCCTGTTAGGTGGATGCACTTTCAGTCTAGAAT
Organism: Platysteira castanea; assembly: GCA_013397175.1. Lineage (NCBI taxonomy): Eukaryota > Metazoa > Chordata > Aves > Passeriformes > Platysteira > Platysteira castanea. The sequence goes on along the minus strand of VYXC01001688.1, from coordinate 184,710 downwards.
ATTGTTGAAGGGATTCTAAAGAAGGCCTTTCAAATAGCAATGCTCTGACAGTTTAGTGCCTCTGTATTGATTATACCAGGGTTTTTTCTAAGGTGATTTAGAGTAAGAACTGTCAGCAATGCTTTTAATACTTTTCTTCCTTAAACCTTTAACTAATAATGTTTGTAAAAGTGATGGTACCTAATCTAGGCTAAATAGTCAGATAACCGTGATCCAATGTCATTGTTATCCTAGCTTTCTGCATTCCGTGTAGTGGCTAGGCAGATGGAGTAATTTTCTTCTTTCTTTTATAAACCAACAGTCTTAGTAAGGCATGTACATTGGATCTCTGAATTTTAGAAGCTTTATATGCAAAACTTGATTACATGTCCCCTTCAGCAAATGTCTCCTATTGAAGATAAGATTCTCTCCCCAGCAAGATCTCAAATAGCCTTTAGGGGACTATGATGCGTTTGCACGAGATTAATGAGGTGACCTAATTTCTTTTCTTTGAGTGCACTCAAATCTGCAGTTTGCAGATGTTCAAGGAGTTAATCTACATGTAACTTTTATGAATTGTAGTTATTGTGTGCTTTTCTAACTAGATTCGGAGCAGTGTTCCTTTGGGACAGCGGCTCTTCTGTTGGCGAGATTACTGGGCACAATAAAGTGATCAATAGCGTGGACATTAAACAAACGAGACCATATCGTCTGGCAACTGGCAGTGATGACAACTGCGCTGCTTTCTTTGAGGGACCGCCATTCAAGTTCAAGTTTACACTAAGTGTGAGTTTAAGTTTAGATGTGGCTCTGTTAAACTCTGCAGCAGTATTTGTCACAACTAGCTGTTACAACGAAAGTTCTCAGTTCCCCCTTTTGAGGTGTCAAGTGGCTTTCTTAAAATCATGTATAACCAAATGCTCATCTCAGGCTAAGAAAATCAAAATAAATGACTGGTTAAAAAGAGAACCTGAAGCACTTTTTCCAGTGTTCTTTTTTCTTTGTCACTTACTAAGTTATGGAAATGATGAAGTAAGATGTTTTATTGGCCCTGTTGATGCTTTCAGAGCTCTGTTTCTCAGTGCAGACATGTAGAGTTTTTTAAGCCTTTCCAAGGTACATGATTCAAGAAGTGTGATGATTTTAATGGAATTTTCCAATCTGATAACAAGTGCTCAAATCTGAAATCCCAGGGCCACTTAGAAAGGGTGAGTGTAGATGTTTGAAAGTATAACTTGATTTCTACCACGTGGAATGGGTATGTAACTTGTGTGGTCAGTTTTCTGTTTCTACGTTCCTTCTAACTATGTTTCTTATTCTACTTGTTACAATCTCTTAAATGAAACAAAGGCTGGAACTACCACAGTTAAGGTATTCATTGTTGCTTAAGGCAAAAGAAAACAAAAATCCACAAGCTTCTGCAGCTGCTTTGATGGCGGGAGGTCTCTTGCCTCATAAAAACTATTGCAAAGATACTGGATATTATTGCAGTAGTAGATTCAAAATATTTACTTTGTATTTTAATTTTAAAAACACTGTAGTAGGCCTTTTATTTTCTTACATATAAGCCTTGAGTAGTCTTCATATGCTGACTTTAGTAAGGATTCCATTCCAGTTCTAGAAAAGGAATTGTTTTGAGCCCTGCGAGCCAATGAAATGATGTAGTTGCCTAATATATTTCTGAACTTAAGCTGATACTTGCATTTTGCTAAGCTGGTTCTTTTGGAACTCTGAAGTCCGAATTGCTTACCAGTGCTGCTTAGACTGGTATGTGATGCAGTGTTCCTTTTAAAGTGATATTTTGGTTGTTATATGGGATTCTGGTATGGGCTGTCATGGTTTAGATAAGAGCCTGCAATGTCATCAAGGGGGAAAAAGAAGTATAGTTGAAGAAAGTAGGTTAGAACCTGCCTTCCATAATACTAAAAATAATCTTCCAAATCTCTCTGCATGGGAGCTTTGCCCTCATTGTGGTGCTTCCCTATTTAACATGTGTTTTCTAGTTTGCATGGTTTGAATAGTCTCCTACTTGTAAATAGTCTATTTGGGGAGCATACATCAGTCTTGCCTCATTACTTCACAGAACTACCACTAATGCAGTCTCCCAGAAATGGAATTTCAGTAAAATAGTAACTTATTCCTCATGCCTGTGGATTTTTTGTAATAAGGATAAAATACTCTTCTGTGCATAAAACTCGCTGCTCAATGAAGCAACAGTTGAAATCTGGAGAATGTTGCAGAAGAATTCAATGACCAGTGGGGAAGAATCTCATGTTTGCATGTAGGCTGCATCTGACTTTTTCTACTTCTTATCCCTGAAACTGGGTACTCGTTCTCCTGGTATGCACTGAGTTGTTTTAACTACATCAGTAATGATGTCACAGTGTCTTCCCTGGACTGTTCTTGATCCCCATGATTCTCTTCACGTAGAGGCCAAACTTGCTTCATAGCAATTCTCTACAGCAAGCATCTCCTACACAGCTAATTTATGGTTCACATGTAAGAGAACTTCTTTGTTACTAGATTGTCTTCTATGTAAAACAGTATGTTCTTATTTTGTTTTCTGATTCTTACATTTTTCCTACAGGACCATACACGGTTTGTGAACTGTGTGAGGTTTTCTCCTGACGGGAACAGATTTGCTACAGCTAGTGCAGATGGGCAGGTAAAAAAACAGGGAAATCTTTTTGTAGTGATTTTAGCATGAGGAGATTTTCTTGTGTGTTTTGGGAATAGGATTAGTATTGTAAAATCCACGTTTCTTCTTTTTTATGCCAAAAATGTCTGGTTTAAACTTTTAACTGTCCTCCTGTAAATCTTTAACAACTGATAACTGGTAATAACCAGACTATTCTTACTCAGGTTTTTTCCCCATTCCATCTCCCTAGCATTCTCTTACAGGTTATTTTGGCAGGAACATGTTGGACTTTTGGAATATATATGTTGTTATGATCCTGAGAGGTCTAGCTGAAAGAGTGAATTCATAGATAGCAACCCAACTCCATGTATGCTCCCTACTGATAAGGGCAGATTGACAATGACACTGTTACCAGAGGTAGCTTGTCCTTCTCAGGGGGCAGACTCCCACGACAGCAGTGTTAAGCAGCTGCCATCACAGCAGGAGTCAAAACTGTAACATCTTCCAGATTTTCAAATGTCTGGATCCAGTGTACAGGGAGTTTGCTGTGATTATTTACCATTTTCATCTGAATTGTCTAGTCTTAATTATTCAATGCAGCATAGCTTGTGCCTCTTCTTAAAAAGGGGTCTAGTGTATCAAAATGTCAGACACTATCTTAGGGTTTTTCTATTACTGCTGTTCCCTTTAAGTTGTATGTCTGTGTGCTCTTTTAAGATTTTTGTCTATGATGGGAAGACTGGAGAGAAAGTGTGTGCTCTTGGTGGAGGCAAAGCACATGATGGAGGCATTTATGCTGTAAGTATCACTTCATTTGTGCAAATGATCCGTGGTGTTTCATTACCCACCTCATGAACTGCAATGTCTTGGATTAATAAATGCATTTACTGTCTTGTGGTGACATTTGTTTTTACAGATTAGTTGGAGCCCTGACAGTAGTCAGTTGCTTTCTGCTTCTGGAGATAAAACTGCTAAAATCTGGGATGTTGGTGCTAATTCTATTGTAAATACTTTTAACATGGGATCAAACGTGTTGGATCAGCAGCTGGGTTGCTTGTGGCAGAAAGACCATTTACTGACTATCTCCCTGTCTGGCTATATCAATTATTTGGACAAGAACAATCCAGATAAGCCTTTACGTGTCATAAAGGTAAGTTCTGTTACTGCATGAGTTTCTGCAATAAATGACTCAGTGATTGAAGTTTTCACAGTGAAATAGTAGCTATTGAAAAAGAGCTTAGTTAAATTAGCATTGTCAAACAAGCTATGTGTGACTGTTTCTTGAAGTCATATGAATCAAGAAGTTACTATGTTACATGTGTCACTGTGCTTTGTGCAAATACACAGACTGATTATTTCATTTTAATATTATCAACTTATCTTTTATTGCAGCTTTTAAGCATTCTTGAGATGAGAAAAGAAATACAGCATAGATAGAAAACTACCAGTGATGTTTCATTCTCCCAGAACTAGTGTACTGTGGACAAGGTGACTAGGGTTACCGTGCGATCGAACTTTAATTTTAGGATTTAAAGAGTTCACTGACACAAGACTCCCTCTCATGGGAACTTACATTTTTACATGAACTAGAAACAATGTCCCAGATTTTTGCCATTGTTCCTATAATTCTGGAAGTTGGTGTGGGTACATGACCATATTTAGTCCTCTTCCCTGAATCATAAAGTACCTGAAAAGCAGTGATGAAAAGGCAATGAAAGTTGTCAGTTTGAAACTCGGGGTCACCACATGTGTCTGGGAAGACACAATAAAGAGGCTCTCACACCTGCCAGGTTCAGCAGAAAGGAGGGAATAATACTGTTTATTATTTACATTTCTCACATTCATATACAAGTCCCAACTCCACAAGGGATTGGAGAGCATGTCACTTCCTTCTCAATCCCACTGGAGAAGAAAGGTGCTCATCAAAGTTGTCATATCACAAAAGGAATGAAAAACAGAAAATACCGTTAAGTAAACACTGGCTATTATTTACATGAAACTATGTGAAAGAATCTGACTCCAAGGTTAAAAACAGAAGGCTTAACAAAAACCAGGGCAACAGAAAGTATTTTGGCCCATCAGGCTAATAAGGACATCCATGGTGCTTATTGTTTCTCTTCAAAGACATAGCAGTAGTAGTGCTGTAGCAGTTAAATGACTGCACTGTAAAATGGTGGTTGTTATACTGGGTGATTTTAATGATTGTGAATAGCATGTTATTTTCTGAATAACCTATAATTCTTCTCAAATAGGTGTGTGTATGTGTTAAAAATTGCTCATCAGTAATTATTTATGTTGTGTTCACAGGGTCATAGTAAGTCAATCCAGTGTCTTACAGTGCACAAAAATGGTGGAAAGTCCTATATTTACTCTGGAAGTAATGATGGTCATATTAATATCCTTTGAATGATAGTGATACTTGTTCTAGTCTTATAGTCTGAGAGAGCTCATTAGGAGAGGTGAAAGAAAAAGCTCAAAGTTTATTGGACACAAGTGAATATTTTGTCTAAAGCAGTTTATTTTGCTTTCCCCTAATACCTGTTTTTCTAGTTGCCTTCACACTTTCCTGCTAAATAAAAGCCAGCTCTTAATTTTCAGTTGTTGCTTCTTCATGGTAGGTAGCTTGTTAGTATGGAGGAGTAAGTAAATCTATAAATTAGCCTCTTGTAACATCAAGAAAGAGCAAAATATATTTTCCACTTATGACAGATTATGCAGAAAGTTACATTTCAAGCGTTCTGAAGCTTACAGTTACAACTACAGTCCTTCATGCTGCCTTGAAAATGGTGTCATGTTGGCATAAACTCTTATAGGCCCTGTTTCTTTGCAGACCTATAACCATATTGCATGAGGGAAAGCCAATGTTGCAGGACTTCTGACTAAAATTCTTTAAGAAGTATTTTCTAGTCTCAGACCTAATGCTTATTGTTCCAGTATGTGGAATAATTACTACTGTTTGTGATAGGTCATTTAGCTCACTACAGAGCATGAGAGGTTCACTTAATAAATGAGATTGCCCATGGAGCTTGTAAAGTCTCCATCCCTAGAGATACTCAAAACCTTACAGAACCCTGCAGCCTGTTGTAGCTGACACCAATTTGAGCAGCAGGTTGGACTAAATCTCAAGAGGTCCTTTCTAAGCTTAGCTGTTCTCTCACTGTTATAACTTTCTGTGGTCTGGTATCTGACTGCACCAGTATCTTCAAATGTTCCTTAATTCTATTATGCACATTATTGGGATTCTGAAACTGGAGAGAATGATGGCTTTTCTGGGAAAGGCCACACAAACCAGGTTTCTAGAATGGCAGTGGATGAAATGGACCAGCTGGTCACCTGCAGCATGGATGACACTGTGCGCTATACCAACCTTAGCAAGAGGGATTACAGGTTAGTTAAAATGTTGCCTTTTATTGCAGTATAATTGTTTTACAGCAGTTTTGTCCATTTTATATGGTTAAAAAAAATTATGCTGGAGTTTATTTAGGTTTTATGTTACCATGGAAACTGTAGATATGATTACTGTACCAACCTTGTGCTTTTTTCTGACAATGAGTAATGCATCCCAGGCTTTTCAATTTGTTTTATCCCTTCCATGGGTTAGATTGAGACCTGTCTTGTATTGGGCAACTTAGTTAGGGGCTGCAGGAAGGGTGTCTGCTTTGTGATTCATAAATACCCAGGTATAGTGGTGATAAATGTGTTTAGGAGGGGTGGGACAGAGCTGCTTCTTCATGGAAACCAGAATTCAAACAAAAAAGATTTTAAAGAATCATGTTAAGATCATCAAGTTAGTTTAAAAATTAAACCGTAGTATAGTAACATTGACTTTCATTTCAAAGGTGTACACCTGATCAAGATAGTAAAGCTTTAAACAAACAATAGGAAACTTTGCAAATTAGTAGATAAAAAAATTAAATTATGCATGTTCTTGATGATTAGTGGGTGATTATTTGAATAGGCAGTTTTAAATAATAGTAGACACGGAATAATTTTTTCTGCTTTGTCCTTCCTGCTTCTCCACCTTGCGACATCCTCTTCCAGTGGCCAGGATGCTGTGAAAATGGATGTTCAACCAAAATGTTTAGCTGTGGGTCCTGGTGGTTATACTGTAGTATTATGCATTGGGCAAGTAAGTATTAACTTGCAGATTATCAACAACTGCTGTATTAATAATGCCATGTATGGTAACATTTAGTTATTTAGTGTGGGATTACCTTGCACATCTGCAGAATTTCTTAATAAGAGCTATAGGGAACATAATTCAGTAGGATACTTGATAGCCTTGTCTTTTTTCATCCTGTACTAATTTCACATTTATATATATATTTAAATTTCAGAAAGTCCCTTGTGTGGGTGCATCTGTATTTATTCCCAACATAGCTTTGTGGTGGAAGGTCAGACCAGTCAGAATCATGCTCTTGCCACATTGGTTCAGTGACATGATTTTGGCAAAAGGATATTTTTCTCCTGCATTTTATTTTTTTGAAATTAATCCAACTAACCAATTAAATAATGCTGTTGTACAGCATAAGCGGCTCTAGCTTGCTTGCCACTAGTATGCAGATCACAGAAAACCAGAGACATAGCACCAAGGCTCTCTTGTATCAAAACATAATTAACTTCTAATGATTTATGCTTTCTGTATGGGCGCTGGTTTAGTGCTTGGGACATTTGATAGTGTTGTCCATACCTGTTTCCATGTGAGTTAATGCCAGTTATCCATAGCCTAGAACTGGATAGGAAATAGCCTTTAAAGTTTAACATTGCAGCATTAACTTCCAAATAATTTGGTCCTGCCTCCCTCCCTTTCACAGTGAACCAGGAAGGGAGTAAGCATTGCTAAAGATACTGGCTTGTCAATGTTTATTTCATGTTAAAACCAAGTGAAGCAAAGCTGAAGGCAGTGGAGGATGCTCTGCACTGCGTAATTTAGAACATGAGTACTCCAGTACAGCAAATTATACATGTTAGTCACCACATGTAGGCTTTTTTTTTTTAAGAATTAAACTGTTCCCTTAAGATGAGAGTACAATAAACTTTGGAGCAACCAGAGGGGATTTGTATTTATGACTAAGCAATATGGCTTAGTAATAGTTTTCTATTTGGTACTTTGAAGAAGGGCCTTAGTTTATGGTTTTCTACTTGCAGATTGTCTTGATGAAAGATAAGAAAAAGTGTTTTGCAATTGATGACCTTGGTTATGAGCCAGAAGCTGTAGCCATTCACCCCACAGGAGGAACAGCAGCAGTGGGAGGAGCGGTAAGGTTGCACTTCCTAAAACTGTGCTACTTTGAGCCCTGGAGCAAGTAACAGAAGCATTTAATAATAGTAGGTGTGTTCTGCTGAGAAATAGTAGGTGACAATTTGTAACATCAGTACTGAATCAAGTAAGCTGCGTGTATTTGGTGTTCATGGGCTTTCATTCCCCAGGTTCTGCCACAATTGTGACCTAAAGTCTATTTCACTTCTTTTTGAATTGAATCTTTTCTTGTATTTGCTGTTTTAAAATTGCTAAGTTGTTTTTACCCAGTGTGTTCTTGAAGTTGGCAAATTCTAGAAAATGGGTCTATTTCCACACTTGGTGGATTGTAGCCAGCGTAAATGATGGGTTATTTAAACTTTTTCTTAACATAAGCACTACTAGATAGAATTAACATAAAAAGTTTCAGAAACTCCTCTTTCTATTGTGCAATGATTTTTCTACCTTTTCTCCTTCTTTGCTATTAATTTGCAGGATGGGAATGTCCATTTGTATTCAATCCAAGGAACCTCTTTGAAAAGTGATGATAAGACTTTGGAAGCTAAAGGTCCTGTTACTGACCTGGCATATTCTCACGATGGTGCCTTTCTTGCAGTCTGTGACGCAAACAAAGTTGTCACTGTCTTTAGTGTCGCCGATGGCTACGCGGTAAGCATTGTTGTCGTGAGAGTTGTCTTTGTTTAAAAGCAAATTGACTGACAGCTCATGTGTTAATCTGTTGTGGTGAAGTATACTGTAGCTGCTGAGGCTTAATTGTAAATCATTGCTGTAAATTTGTTGTTTCTGTGATTGTTTATCTGCTACTTTGGGGGTAATATTAGCATTTACAGCAGCCTATGTGAACCCTCCACATCGTAATAGTTAAGGAAATGTGCAGCATAGGCTGGCTGCTGGGAAAACACTGAAACCCATCTAATAACAAATGCATAGTTTAAAAAAGGGAGGGAGCTGGATTTCCAGAGATTAGCAGTAGTTATATACAAAAAGTTCCATTGGGTCTGCTGTACCACTAGTTTGTTAGTTTGGGTTTTTTAAAGGAAATAAAAAAAATACGTGCCATGTCTTTTAGAGAATTTGTGTGCATTTTTGTAAAATGGACAAGAATGCAGGCTCAGTTTGATAAGAATCACACAGTACAATAAAATTCAATGAAGTAAATAAAGCAGACTTGGCAGTAAAATTGTGCTGGCTCTGTCACACTGTGGTAAGGACTGAGCAATGAAAGGGATGTGCTAGGGGAGGAAGTCTTGCTTTATCTGCCAATCTTTTAACCAAGAACCAAAAAATGGGCAGTTTCCACTTTTCAGCCCAAGCAGTCAGTGAGTATCAGCTTGTAAAGTCCTTAAGCTCTGACTAAAACAACACTGAAATAAAAATGTAGGATGGCATTCCACAAAAACATTTCATTTTCTAAGTAAAAATTGAAAGAATTTTGCCTTGAGAAACATCTGTGGGATCATTTTAGAAGCTTCTAAATTGCATATGCACATAACAGATCGAGCTTTAGTAGAAAAATGTCTTAGTGGCTTTTTACAAAAGGTTTATATTTTATTGGCCTAGTGTTTAAATAAATCTTATAAAATGAAGCCACCACTTGGTTTGCTTAGTGCATCCATCTGCACCTGAGACGTACATTGTCTGGACTTTTGCAGTAGCTTGTTCTGATGCTGCATGTTGAAAGCTAGTGATTTCCTGAAGTAGCTTTAACTACTGGAATAACCCTTGTCTCTCTAATTTTCAAATAGGAGCATAACGTCTTTTATGGACACCATGCAAAAGTTGTTTGTATTGCGTGGTCACCAGATAATGAACACTTTGCTTCTGGAGGCATGGACATGATGGTATATGTTTGGACTGTGAGTGATCCAGAGACCAGAGTCAAGATACCAGGTATGTTTTCTTCAAAATGCTACTTTTGAAAGTTGCTAGGAGTTCTTGAAATCCAACATTGTTCCTGTTTTCTAGACTAATGATAAGAAGCCTTTGAATGTTCTCAAAATAATTTAGCCTTTATGTTAAGCTCTATCTAGTCACATTAGCTGGAATTCTTCTATTACGTTATTTTTGTAGTTACTTTTAAAATCCAGTACTAGTATTTAATGCAGCTAAAAATCGTATTTGGAATGTGCTGAAGTTATTTTGTCAACCCAGCCTTCCTAATTCTTTTCTGTTACTTTGCACTGCAATACAGATGCTCACAGACTACATCATGTAAGCGGCTTGGCATGGTTGGATGAACATACTCTGGTAACAACATCCCATGATGCTTCTGTTAAAGAGTGGTCTATCTCCTACAATTGAAATAAGCCCCCTCTTTGGAAGGACCTAATCAGGGACTAGAACTACTGCAGTGGAACATAGCATTTCTCTTTAAGAATCTGTATTGGCCTCTGGGTCTGCTGTCATATCCTCATATCTTTACAGGGTGTTCATATCTGTAATTAAATGTACTTTGAAAGCTTTAGCGAGTAACAGTTTGCACATGAAAAGCACTTAAATTATGTCTGGAGCTTAACCCTTGTGCTGAACATTCCAGAGGCAACAGCTGAACAAGTTGGTGTGCAAGGTTCAGACGTGAAAGATTCAAACTCAATCAGTTGCTCTTTTCTAACCAAGGAACATAAGACTGTACAGCATGAGAGTAATACTTCTCATTTTTTCTAATTACAGAACATTTCTGTACTAACAGTCATAGTAAGAGTATTTAGTTGTGGTCTGAAACCAATCAAGCTGTGTGCAGCTACTGTATATTGCTTTGCTTCTCTATACTGCACCAAACTGTTGCCTCAGATTTTCTCCTCCAGATAAGAAGATGGGGTACATACATAATAAACTTTTTATGTATTTCATGTCAAATCTTTGTGGTTTATTTTAAGGTGGAAGTGTGGGATTTTAATGTACTTACTGTTGTGGGTATAATGTTTACAAATAATCGTTGTGGCAACTTGTTGCTTCAGAAACACAATTGTTACTTCGTTAATTAAGACTGTCTTGTCATTTCAGTGTCAGAGAAAAGAAATCATTCTGTTGCAAAGATTAAAAGATATTTTCTGTTTGAAGGAGGAGAAGCATGTTATTGTTTAAAAAATGGAGTACTTCTACCACCTTTTGGAAAATGCAGGAATTAAAGTGAAGTGTTGTTACGACTTGAAGTGATTTTTGAGAAGATAGTGTTTGCTCAGTAAGTTTTTATGCCTTTGCATGTGCAGAACAGTTGCATGAAAGCGTTACCTCATGCGAAGAGATCCTGATGTTGTGTTTAGTTCCCTTCTCACACTCCACAACATGTTTAAGTGATTTGAAGCTAGCAGTCCAACAAGGGTGGAGGAGGACACTCTGATGCAAAGTAGTAGGAAGAGTTGTTACCATCTCTGATGGCCAAAAAGAGTTGTTGCTGTCTAGAACCTTGGAAGACTTCAAAAAAATATTTTCTCTGCTAAGTCTCTACCACTACCACCACCACCTTTCTAGTTGTCTTTGGGTTTTATTAAGCTTTCCTTTCTGTGTGGACTTGCGTGTTTTTTTTACCAATCATATTTCTAATGACACTAATAATACAGCAAATAAAATGCTTTTGCTGCTTCTCATACTGTGGACTATTGCTCAATTGCTGAAAAAACAATTACCTTTCGAAAATGAAATGTTGGTGAAGCATCTTTTAAAAAGGAGAATTGTTGATGTCTTTGTAGGAGTGGTGATCGGACGTCTCCTAGCCTACAAACACCAACATCTACAGTGGAACAGTTGACATAGATTTTTTTTTTCTTTTTTTCTTCTAAGAAGTGGGATATTTTGCACCATTTCTTTGTATTCACAGTGTGTCTCTGTTAGCAGTTTTGTATGTGTGCTTACCAATGATGCAAGGACAAAAAAAAGTTTTGGAAAAGGGTATGTTTGATATTTGGGTTAAGATCCAAATAAACAAGGTTTTCTCAGCATCTAGCCCCTAAAACTTGTTCTGCTCTTATGTAGGGGCTGGCACAGCAAGTAATTCATCCATTGTTCCTGAGTCTGATCTGGAAGAGTTGCTATTGAATCTACTCAGTGGGTTCTTGTGGTAGTTGAATCCCTGTCATTTAAGTAATTATAAGGAGGAGGGGAGGAGGAGTTAAGCAGTTACCAGATCTTGTGCACTGTGCCTGATAAGGTGATGTGTAGGATGAGCTATTTTTTAATTCCCCGAAGACCTTGTAGTAGTGCTTCTGCAGAATGCCTGTTAGCTAGAAACCCTGCATTGAGATTTGTGTTTGTATGGTGGTGAGAGTGACTGCTCGTGCTTCAGCTTCCATTGGATTTGTTTATTGGCATATGCCCTGACCTTCTAATTCCTTAAGAACTAATATGGTCTGTGTAGTTGGATAGCAAATCCCGACTAAAAAAACTGCAAATATATTCTGCTGTTGGACCAAATGTCATAGAACAGGTTGATTGTTGATCCAGTGTACACACATCACAAACTGATCTAAGGAGTCTGGCTGTACTGCTCTGAATCAGACCCCTGCAGTACTTGTATTTGCCCCAGACTGGAAATGTCTCATGCTAAACTCAAATCCCTTGGCCTGACCTGGAACAGAAAAACAGGGGCAAAAAGACTGGATGGTCTTTACAGATTGTAGTGATTTCAAAAGGAAATAGTGATACTTGACATGAATATGAAATCAGGCTCAGAGGATGCAAATTAAAAAACAAAACAAACCCACAGCAAAGCCCACACCTTAAAAAACCCCAAAGCACTTTATATGTTGCTATATTAAGAGTTGTATTTTAACATTAGTCTAAGCCCTGTTCAAGCGTAGCTCCTCAAGCCCAGTCCTTAAAAGCCTCTGTTTAAAACAACATGAACATGCTTTTGAGCTCCTCCCGGCAGTTACTGGAAAGCTGGTTCCACTTCACCATGGCTGGCAGTTTGCCTACTTTACAGTGAAAATGTAGCTTAATTAGGCAGGGGTAGATTTGGAGAACTAACGTGACTGGTAATTCCTCACAAGACTGTAGTGCAGGCATTCCTCTCCCCTCCCCCTTTAACTGTGATTTAATCCCGGTTGCCTGTTCCATTTCTGCCACGCTTGTACAGCACGTTGGCCTTCCAAGAAGCTGGTCTGTACAGTCAGTCAGACGTTTCCCAGCAGCTGTTGTGTGGAATATCAGCAAATCCTAAATGCAGTTCTTTAATTGGCAATTGGTAGAGGGGAAAAATAAAGGGCATCACTGATCTATTTGAAGATGGAAGTTGTTTGTTTTGTTGGACACAATAGACTTATGGATAGATGTTCTGACACCTCTGTTCCTCTGCCAAATGCTTTTGCTCTTAACAATTAGAGTTCCCCAGAGTTTAAAATCTTAATAACATGAATATTTTTTTGAAGCAAAATACCAAAGATGTAGAATCCTTCAACCTGGGACTGATTTTTTTGGCTCCCAGGCCAACTGGCTTCAATGGGCCTGGGAGCAGAATTATGCAGTTAACTAGCTGGGCTGAGAACAAGTCACAAGTTGGCATATATACAGCAGATGCTTGTTCTAGGAGTGCAAAGCTCCGCAGAGAGGCTTGAGAATGAAGCTAAGCAGTGAAAGAATCATAGGATAGCTCAAGTAGGAAGGGACCCATAACAATCATCAGACTGCAATGAATAAATGCCTGTGGTTTGCATATTAAAGGCAGTTTGTTTGAAATACCAATATTTTTACTGACAGGAATGAAATCAGTTACACCAATTCATAAAGGTATTGGTGGAAGGACCCTAAAGACCTCATCTCAAGTGTAAAGTATGGCTATGGGCAATACTAGACCAGGTTGGCTATGTTCTGTTTTCTTATCAGGTCTTATGAAACTTAAAAGGATGGAGATCATGCAGTCTGTTTGAGTAATCTGTTCCACTAAAGTTTTTCCTAATATCCAACCTGAGACACCAAGCTGTATTGTGTGACCACTCATTTACATTATCTGTTACTAGCAGGAGGAGGTTGAACACTGTGCCCTTGATATTGTCCCCCTGGAATATTTCCTCTGTTACCTGCTGGCTGCCAATTGGATGTTAAGTTGTTGACTTCCTTAAGCCCACACACCTCAGCTTCTAAGGAAAGCTGTTGTGGGAGGTGGTGTCTGAAGCCTGGAGGTGCTGCATCACCTCCCTCACCTCATCTGCATTGCTGTCAGCAGTGAGATGCAGAATTATCAAGTGGTCAAGTCTAATTTGCCTGTGACAAGTCCATGTTGGTTATTCCTGTGTCCTGCAAGTTTCAGGATTAAATTCCAAGGGGAAGTGTACCTTCATCCCTCTGGGGACTGCAGTGGAAGCAAACTGGCCCCTATTCCTCAAGTCTGCTTTTTATTCAGAGCTAAAGTCTTTGTCCAGTGATCAGAGCCCTTCCATGATAAACATGGTCTGTTTCATGGATGATATTTTAACTATCTCATAATCATGTGGGCCAACCACTTCCACAGCTCTGTATTGGTCCCATCACCACCCTATGCAATACATCCAGTTTTTAGGTAGACCCTATAATTGTTTCCTTCTGATGGTTGCTCCTCTCCAGAGCACACTGGCACATGCAGAGCTGTGGGAGCAAGCCTGTTTGTGAAAATCAAAGCCAGAAACTGTATTCAGAGCTAAAGTTCTCTATCACCTTGTGCAAGTTTATTTCCCTCGCTTAAGAACAGGCCTCCATTTTTCCTTGAAAAGTTCAAGCAAAAAAGCTGCATTGTGCATGTTCTAAATATCTGCAGCACTGGTACGTTTGTTAAAACAGGAACAGCAGAAGGAACTTTGTTTTGTTGCCTTGTTGCTTGAGATTTGCAGGAAGCACATCAGGTCTGAGGAATAAGCCTCAGTTTAAAATCATTCTGAAGTTTATTTCTGAAATATTCAGTCCTGGAGCTGTAATCAGTTAAATCCTAGTGAATAGCCTCATAGTTGGCTGTATCTTTATGAAGTTCTGCAGATCGTGGTTCATTAGCTCTCTATGAGCCAACCTGAGAGAAAGTCAATATATAAGCCAGGCTTAGCTTCTCCCTTTTCCCGCTCTGTAGGTTAGCTGGCAGCTGAGTAAAACTGCCTATGGAACTGGGAGCAGTGGGGCTGTTGGCCCAGACCAGCCCGCTTGTGCTGTGAGCAGTCAGCCCACGGCCATCTCTGAGCGAGATCCGTCAGTTCTGATTTCCTGTAGAGAAAGATGAAAGTTTGAAGTGCCATTTACGCCTGACACCAAAAGCGGCTTCTTCTATGGCACCCAGAATTGCTTGTCATTCCCAATTGCCTGGTCTGTGTGATTGCCAGCAAGTCTGTCCCACATGAACAAGGGAGTCACCTGTATTTAGCAACCCCTGAAAACATGGCTTATCAACATCATTCAGGCTGGCTTGTCAGGGGATCTGACTACCTGAGAGTTGCTTAACATGTCAGTCAGGCCTCAGTATTTGCCTGTTGATTTGCTTTACTCTATAAAGCTTACAGGCATTAAAATGGGAAGGGGGAATCTTCTCAGGGTAGCCAGATGTGAATATTACAGCCAAGTAAATATTGACAGATATCTATGCTGGGATTCTCATGCTCTGCAGGCAGGCCAGACTTCTGGGTTGGCATATTTAACCTTTGTTTCCTGGACCCTGTTGCCTGTATGAAGCCTGCAACCTGCGCATGACTTACGCAGAGCACAGGCTCGCTCCATGTGTTGCCTTTGAAGGCCCTTCATATGCCCAGTGACCTGCAGGGAAGCAGCACTGGCTTGCTGCTGCTCTGCTCAGGGTTCTCGGTATCTTTCATAGTGCAGAGACTCTAGAAGGGCCCACTGCACCCGGGTATAACCCCACAAGGTAGGGGTAGTGGTTCCAGGATGGGGAAACTGTGAGGAAGAAGCTGCAGCCAAGTTAAACCATAAGGTAGTTAAACACAGTCTTTCTACAGAATTCTCAACAGCATCTATTTAGATCTGGAAAACAGTCCCTTCTGCTGAATATATTTGATAATCTTCATGGACAATCCATTTCCAAGCAGTTAAAAACCAAATCTTTAATGCATGCAGCAGACTAAGCTGTGCCTCAGTTTACAGCTACAGAAACACCTACATCATATTGAAATGCAAAATAGAAACATTAGGGTAAGGAAGGGGTTAAGAACACACCTAGTCGGATCAGAAATGTACATATTTGGTACTTTTTTGCCTTAGTCATTAAAAATGGCAATAGAATCATGGAATGTAGTTGGAATTTCTGAGTTCAAAGGGACCCACAAGGACCATCGAAGTCCAGCTGCTGGCCTTGCACAAGACAACCCCAAGTATCACCCCACATGCCTATAAATAATGGGTAAGTAGCAGTTACATCTTTGCAACCAGTAGTTATCACATTCTAGGACACAATTTAGTCACCAGGACTGCCCTGTGCAAAGGGGAATGATATTTATTAGTAGTAAAAATCATCCAGGGTTAAAGAACGATTTATGTCCCGGGTTGCTGGCTGTGCTGCTGGCAGGAGAGGCTCGCGGGGCGGGTTGTCCCCAGGGCTGGGTGACATGCGGGAGGGAGGGAGGCAGGAGGGCAGCCGCGGGGACCTGCCGGGACGGTGCTCCGGCACCAGGTGGCAGAACAGCACTGCTGACGGCATCTCCCACTCCGTTCCCAGCAGTTGTCCTGCCCAGACCGACACTTCCAAGTTATTTCTGCTTCGGGAGTGACTTACCTGTTCCTGCGTGGGACGGCAACATGCGGCCCGCCCAGGAGGAAGGGCAGCCCACAGCCCCGGCCAGCAAGTGCTCATGTGTCGGTGTGGTCTCCATGTGCCACCCAGCTCTGCGCTCCTGCTGCTGCTCCCTGCCCCAGAGCTGCCAGTGAGGAGGTCCCTCAGCACAAAGCAGTGTGTCTCACGGGGAACAAGGCTCTTTGGCAAGGGTTTTACAGCCGGTACATCGCCTCAGATCAGCATAGCACCATAATGATGAACACTCTTCTTTATTATTTACTGTAAAGAAAGAGGCCACTGAGAGGGCTAAAACTTAAGCAGGCAAAAAGAATCATAAAATCCTGGAATGATTTGGGTTGGATTTAAAAATCATGATTTAAAAATCACCAAGTGCCAAACCCTCCTTACTATGGACAGGACACCTTCTGTTAGACCACATTGAAATAAAAGGATCAAAAGGTAGGCAGTGCCAAATATGCATTCATAAATTTTTACTATATTTATATGCCTATGTTTAAGGACAATTTTGTAACAGTATTTCCTTACAAGAGCAGAGAAAGCGATGTCTGGTCTAACTTGAATCAAAGACAAGGCTGCAAGGCAGGACAAAGCATCTGGTGGGAAAAGATGTGTGCACTGGAAGTCTAGCACTTGCCAAAGTTGTCATTGTAGGAGTTGAACAGTGCTAAAAGAGTTAATTTGGTGCTTGATCAGTTAAGAAAAACTCACAGCTGAAAACAGTGGAGGTTTGTATAATGGTTTTGATACTGGAACAAAATATGAACAAATGAGCCTTTATCAGGTGACCAGATCATCTATGACTTACCAACAAAACAAGTTAAATCAACTCCTCTATATTGTGGTCAGCACAATTTGATTTATTAATGTCTAGATTAACAAAATCAGTGACAGCAGTTTATAACAAGACAGCAAAATCAATTGTACAAAGATCTAGTACTGGAGCTTTGCTGACCCTATCCTGATAACCATGAATGCACAGAAAACGTCACAGCTGGACTGTGCAAGAGTCAGTGACCAGCTGAGCCAACAAAGGACTGATATGAAGGGAAGGTCTTTCAAGGTGGTTAGATTACTGTCCTTGGCAGGGGAGTGCTGCTGCGTTTTGCAGCAGCCTAGTGCAGCTGACAGGATTGGTCATGCTGCAGAGCCTGCGCCGGCAATGTGGGCAGGGTCTCAAGGGCTATGAGGGATGTGCCATCAGCAGATTGCTTGAGGGGCACAGGCATAATTCAAAAGGCAAAACCTGACATGACTTAGGTCTCCCAGCAGCACAGCTGCTCCAGGCTTCTCAGTGATGCAGCTCTGCCTGAGGATACTCACAGCAGTCTGCCTTGATAATGTTGTCATTTCATCATCTCACATGAGCATTTCTGGCAGGGCAGTGGGGAGAGGCTGACCACCATTGATGATTCGAGTCACATCTCTCCAGCCATTATCTGCAGTCTGGATAGGTGGGATCAATGGGCCAAGACCAATGGTAAGAAATTCAACAAGACCAAATGCCAGGTCCTGCCCTTGGGTCACAACAACCCCAGGCAGTGCTACAGGCTGGGACAGAGTGTCTGGAAAGCTGCCTGGTGGAAAAGGACCTGGGGGTGCTGTTTGACAGCAGCTGAACATGAGTCAGTGTGTTTCCAGGTGACCAAGAAGGCCAATGGCTCCTGGCTTGGATCAGGAATAGTGTGGTCAGCAGGAGCAGGGCAGTGATTGTCCCCCTGTACTCAGCACTCATGAGTCCACACGTTGAGTTTTGTGACCAGTTCTGGACCCCTCCATTCAGGAAGGCTGAGGTGCTGGAGTGAGTCCAGAGAAGTGAAGGGTCTGGAGCACAAGTCTGGTGAGGAGCATCTGAGGGAGCTCAGGGTGTTTAGCCTGGAAAAGAGAACACTCAGAGGTGACATCATCACTCTGGACCTGGTTATGGAATATCAAAAAGGAAATGAGGCCAGGGCCCACACTGGATACAAAGCAATTCAGCTGAGTTGGGTTGTCTTGTTAGGCCCAAGAGAGCACAGCTGGACATGGCACTGTGCTGGGCCATTTGGCTGCTTGAGTTGCATGTCTGGTGTGAACAAGTCTTGGTGTCACAGCAGCTGGACAGACAGCAAGGACAAAGGTTGCCAACTTGCCCTTCCTGGCCTGTGACACCTTGGTCCCTGGAGAACACACTGGTGGGATGGGGGGACTGTGCGTGCCCTCACCAGAGCTGGGCAGGCTCAGTGGAGGAACTGGGACAGCTGGAGGTGGGCACATGGGCTGGGACCCCCACAGGGAGAGTAGCAGCATCTGCAGGGAGTTTGCCTGGGGACAGTTTTTCCACGCATATAGAGGAGACTGTGTAGAGATGGCTGGATTTGTTCACAAATCTTTTTCATTCCACCTTTTCCAGAAGATGAACATTTCTTTATTTGAAAGTCCATAGTTCAAATTTGTGTTATAATCTAGAGTCAACACTTTTTCCATGAGCCAGCAATGTACATTTTAAGGAAGAAGCACAGGCAGTTGAATTTTTCAATCAGGCTCCTCTCACAATAACTGGCTTCAAATACAAGTTTTGTATGATCTGTTTTGTGTATCTCACCTGTCGCTTCTATTTTTCCAGAAAAAAATCATTGGGAGCTTAGGGGACACCTATATCATCAACTGCTATCAGCTCCTACTATTTCAGCTCTTAAGAAGTTCAAGGGCTTTTTAGCACTTTATCTCAACCGTGGCCCACCTGCAGAGAACTGTTCTTGTGGCACACCCATATGAACAAGTGACTGAAAGAGCATTTTTTAATAACAAGTAGGAGAAAACATCTAGGCAAGACAGCCAGATAGCTCTGTCCTCTGAGAAGTTTTTGGACTTCATTTGATAAGGCTTCCAATGCTTACAAGTATAAAAATCCCCTACTTGTTGCCAGGCTCTAGCCCGATCATGGCTTTTGATTAGTGTATCTTTGAAGAGGACCTCCCTAAGATCAGCCTTCTAGACCAAAAGAAAATCAAGCCTGTTTCTAAAGCATTTCTGCTAGACCCATGTTTTATCCCTTGTTCAGATCAGGTGTATGGCTGGGCATCCACGTGTCTGCTCTCCCATCCCATGTGCTCCACTAAGGGAAGATCTCACCAGTCACCACTTACTAGCTCCAGTGTGAGCATACTGGTTCCCAGAGGGTCTTAGAGTGTCATCATCAAGTCCTGCTAAACTTTTGGTAATGCTGCTCTGAGACAGAAGCTACTTAATTTAAGTGTTTTAGGTCATTCTGTCTCTTCCTGTTCCCCTGGAGTAGATTCTGAATGACCTGACCAATGCACTCTCTCCCATAAAATAACAGATGGTCAGCAGAGACCACTCCATTTCTGCTCTGAAGTTGACAGGCTTATGAAAAGAAAGCTTGAGATCAAGTCCATCATGTGCTCTTGCTGCTGGTTTTTCCCAGATCCACAGAGAGTTTAGTGGAATGCAGCATCCACCCAGCACTGTGAGCCAGATATCCCATTTATGGGCTAATCCTTCTTTTGACATCTCTTTCTTGTACCTGGTGATACGTAGAAGTGTAAGACTGGCTTTGAGTGATTATTTACAGATAGGTAAGTTGCTTTCCCAGGTATTATTTCTTTCAAGCCTTTCTATCACCTTGGCATTAAACTATTTTAAGTATCACTGCTGGGACACCTTCGTTATATTTTAAGTAGCAATGGTGCAGTACTGGGTTTTAGGAAGGAAATATGCCAATCACTTACTGAAATTGATTCAAGTTCTGACAAGTATTTTTAACTTTCTGGATATTTTTAAGGAAGAGCAAAGCAAGTTTGGATAATGGAAACCTGACTGTCAAAGATAATATCTTCTAGGAGGGGTTTTCTAAATGGTGCCAGATTCTGATAGATGTAATATATACTATTTTGGAATATTAATGTATCTGTCTGTTATGGCATTGTGTTGTGAAGTTCACTTTAAATCATTAGGCTTTACATTATTAGATTACGATGGCACCATAAAAATGCTATACTTTGAAGAGGGATTAATAGATAAATCATTATTGTCCTCATTCAACTCACAGTGGTTTGATTTCTCCATAGAACCTACAGTCTTAGAGACAGGCAGTTAAAGAGATCAAATAATTTACATTTTGGCTACTCTTTTAGGTCAAGGTCAATAGTTAAAATTCTTCAACCATAAAATTCTCTTCTTTACCATGCTCTAGGCAAGCCCAGTAATAACAATACTGCACTCACTGTTATGTAGATTGGAACAGAATTCTTTTAAAACTGGAATTCTATACCTTAAAGTCTTCCTCCTGTATTTTTAGATGAGCTTGTCCATTACTGGCTAATTAATGACATATCAAATACTTACATGATGCATTTTCATGACCAGCAGTATGCTAGTGCAATGCAATATATATTATTGAAGGTAAGTAGAACTGGTTTGCACTATTTATTTGTCCATTTAACTTCTCCTTTTGCTCAATTATTTTTTTGTTTATTATTAGTACTTGCCCTTTCAAAGGAGAAAGAGAGCTCAAATGACCACAGCAACCACATGAGTATTTTGGGAAGATTGCCCTTTAGAGATGTGCAGACAGTGTGCCCACCTACCATTCACAGCACAGAAGGTCTCACTTCAAATGGTTTTGGTAGAAGAGGAGCCTACAGTCACTCAACACTGATGGATGTCTCCACTGAGTCACATGCGCCTGCCTCACGAGCACAGCAGGACTGGTACTCTGCCAGTGAGACACTGTGCCAAAATTGTGTCCTGAGTGGTATAAGTGGCCATTCATCAAGTGCAACTGATGACATACTGATGATTAAGTCAGGTTTATTTGATTATAGAAGAGACTTTTTTCCTTTGCATGCTGTAAGTGAACAATCTCCTGTTTGCTATGATCACAGTTTCCGTGTTTCTTTTGCAACATACCAACACAATACACCTAAGGTAACACCTACATTACAATCATTGCTGCATGCCAGTAGATTTTACAGGAATATTTTACTTGATGTTAGGTTCCTGTTACCTTATTTAACACAGTGCTCTCTTAGTACTTTTTTTTTCCTCGTAAATTGTGTCATTTCTTTTCTTAGGCAAGAAAAGACTTTCCCTGTCATTTATTACCTGAAAAGATGGTAATGTGTCATGCCAAAAAAATTGGAAACAATTCAGGCCACTCTTCTGTGGGCTGCAATTGGCTACCCAGTGCCCCCTGGTGAGACACCTCCCTACGCAGCGTATCTCACCCTAGTTAAGGTCAGAAGGAACTATTAGATCATCAAATTTGCCTGATACATATCAAAGGCATTTAGGTTTCACCCAGGAATGTCTTGCTTGTTACATATTAAGTTTTCAGGCGATAAAACTACACCATTGTCTAGTGCTTTGGAACGGCTGAGGTCGCTTTGTTTGTTCAGCCTGGAGAAGAGGGGACTGAGTGGAGATCACATTGCAGTTACAACTTCCTTGTGAGGAGAAAAGGAGGGCTAGACACTGATTTCTCCTCTGTGTTGATCAGTGACAAGATCGAAGGGAATGGCCTAAAGTTGTGTCAGGGGAGATTCAGTTTGGATATTAGGAAAAGATTCTTCAGCCAGAGGGTGTTTGGGCACTGGAATGAGTCCCCAGGGAAGTGGCCACAGTATCAAGCTTGACAGAGTTCAAGAAGGGTTTAGACAACACTCTCAGGCACATGGTGTGACTTTTGGGGTGATTCTGTGCAGGGTCAGGAGTTGGTCTTGATGATCCTTTTGGGTCCTTTCCAATTCAGAATATTCTATAATTCTATGGTTTAACAAGATTGATCGCTCCCTCTACCCCAGCAGAAATACTTCTTGTTCTCACCAGGACCAAGAAGCCTGGAGGTCAAAGATGCCACGGCTGCATACAGACTGCAAAATCAAGCAGAGCCAGCTACATACTGCGAGATCAAGCGGGGTTGAAGTGGAACAGTTTGCTCATGTCCACACCACACGGTGCTTGGATTTGTACCTCTCCTGAGCCTTACACTTTCTGATGAGTTCAGCAAGTTCAACTGAAATTATACAAGTGCTGTGTTGCAACCCATCAGGGGTATACTTTGATAACATGACATGACCTGGGTGTGTCGCATGCCTGGAGAAATTGCCTGAAGGTACAAAGTCTGCTGGGATAGCATTGGAGGATTGTGTAGGGTGGAGGAGCCAAACCTGACACAGTTTTGTCCGTAATGCCTATTGAGAAAGCTCCTTGTAGTCTGGTGTCTTCCAGACTGGGCCATTATCATCTCATAGTGGGCTAACTGGGACAGATCAACAACATGTCACATACTGACAGTCACTACAGGGCTGTTTGACCTGAAGATTACTGTGTCTCCCTATCATTTAGTTGAATTCCCGTATCTTGTAACTGTGTCAAGCAGCCCTTCTGACTGATACAGGGAGAAGGTGATTCCAGCTCAGAGTACATACCAGTACAGAAATGGGACCTAGAGTCCCAGACAGTTAGAAGATCTGGCATGCTTTTTTTCACCCAGAACTCACAAACCCATGAAGAAGTCACATGCCCTCCTGGCAGACATATATGCAAGTTTTTTGTTGACTAAAGGTGGATTTTCTTTGAACAGTAACTTTTTTCAATAACAAAAAATGGTTGGTGATAGAATAATTCTATCTTTTCCTCTTGAAAACATCAACACTGAATGAAGGACTAACCTACTTTTACATCACAGGAGTTCCCTTGATTTTGTAACAAACAGCTAAACAAGGAAATGGCTGGATGTAGAAATCCCTGGGTGTCAGAAAAAGCTCATTTCAGTAGGGTTATGCTGACATAAATACTGAAGCAACACAGTCATTGATCAAGCAAAAAAAGGGAGACAATATTTTACTTGTTTTGATTACTGCTTTTTTCACTGTAGATTCGCCATGGCCTTTAAACCTACTTGAATTTTACTTGAATATGTTGTCCCGGTTTGAGACAAACTAAGGGAAGCGCTCTGGAAGGAACATCTCCTCCAAAGAAGGCAGGTTTCAGCCACTTCTCCCCCACCAGGTTAGGAAAAAATTTTCCTCGGAGAAAAAATGAAAAAAACCCTATTTATTTAACAAGTAAAGTGCACCCAGGCACGGAAGAAAGAATAATGCTAAATAATAAAACCTCTCGCTGTGGAGAGAACCTGGGTAGATTTCAGAGTCCTTTGTGGGTGTGTCTCTCTCCTCTCCGGAGCTGGGGTTTGGTGTGGGCCCCTCCAGGCTGCAATGTGGGGCCTCCCGGTGATGTTCTGGTGTTGCCGAACAGTCCAGAAGAGAAGAAGAAACCAAAGTCCCATGGCTACGTCCTTTAGCTAACGAACAAAAAACTAGCTAAAAAGATGAGAGAATGCCACTCTCTTCCCTGCTGCAGAGAGCCGAGAGCTGCGAAGCGAGCAAACGCGTTACCTGTTTTGAACACAGCGCCAAAGGAATCCCACCGCCTCTCCCCCTGCTCCAGGAGCTAGCTTTAAAGGCACAGAACTCATGTTTGGCACAGGGCAGATGATATGGAATACAGGATCATAAAGTCACCCCAGGACATATGTATAATAATTTTAGAGAATCATAGAGTGGTTGGTGTTGGAAGGGACCTCTGGAGATCATCTTGTCCACAACCCTAGACTGAAGCATGGCCTCCTACAACCAATTGCCCAGGACTGTGTCTAGATCATGTCTAGACATCATAACAGTAACACAGATATTTCCTTCTGATGCTCATGCATGAGTTTTTATTAGAATTTCATCACTGGCTCTTTGAAAAGCAAAATTGTGCTTTTCATCATCCCCAGACAAACTCTTTGAGTGTCTATGAGGAAGCCTAACAACTCCAGCAGCACTGATCTTGGGAGTCTATGTACTCCAAGATTACGTTAGAGACCCCAAAGAGATAATTTACCCATTTGTGGACTATTATTGGACTATTATTTGCTTTCTAAAGTTATGTTCATGAAAAGACTTTCAATTCCCTTGTTAGGGAAAACAATTTTGGAAATATGGACTAAGAGTGTCATGGTCTAGATTGGTCTTCCTGAATCTTTCAATTTCTTTAAAAAGCTATACACTGACTGTGAATTGCCTTTTGGGATTCTTAGAAGCACAGCCTACCATACTGTTTAGTCTTTCTTTTCTGATAACTTTTAAAGATTACTACTTTTCCAGTGAGTCCAAAATTTCCCAAATTCTTACTTAGTTCCAGTTCGATTCATGACAGCACTCAACAGAAAACATCTGTGAACAAGTCAAAACCGTGAACAAGTAGCCAGTCAACAGAATTTAATCTTTAAGTAAGTAACTGGGGTACTTCCTGAGAACATGTTATTCATTAAAAAGGGAAGGATTGCTCCTTCTAAAAGCCTTGCTGCTGCACACAACAGCTTTCCTGGGCCTCACCTGTCCTCTAGGGTTCTGCTGCAGATTTCAATCCAGTTTGCCATGTCTTATATTCTCAAACATTTCTCACAATTCACCTTAAATACTGAACATGAGAAAGGACTTAAATATTAGAATCCTTTCCCAGCAGAATCAGAGCATGATCTCCCCTCTGCAGTTGGACACGACAGCTCACCGGTCCCTGATGCCCCACTCACTGCACAAGGGATCAGCCTGTCTTCCTTACAAGTCCAGGTACCTTGTAGTTTAACACAGTTTTAAACAGCTGTTTGGAGTTCAGTTGTCCCTGCTATGAACATGGCTCATGCAACCCTTAATAAAAACAATTATCTAGCTATAACAAGAAATAACACCGAAAAAAATGTTTCTCTAGAGAAAACCAGGTTCCCTGTCCAAGTGTGTATTTTTTTTTCAGCTGCTTCAAAAACATAACAGCAGAGCACAACTTTGAGGTCTTACCTGTGAACAAGCAGCAACAGAAATCTGATGTGAGGGAAAGCTACAGCATGTTTGTGCAACCATGGCACAGCAAGGTTAAGACAAGAATTGAGGTGAAAGATGTGTTGGCAATGCCAAACCAGGTTATAGGTTAAAAAGGGTCATTGATTTTGCAAGAGAGGTACTCTTTATGTGTAGGTCACGTGTTAGCCTTAACCCACTCTGATTCAGTATTGTGATTTTCCTCATAACAGTAACGAACTCTTAAACTGAAAATCTGAGAGTAAGAGGTACAGTTATGAAAACTTGGACATTTTAGCAGTAAGCAAGCGTTAGGACTCTTGTGCATTTTTAGTAAATTAATGTGCTATAACATTTTTCCTTATTGTCGTGTTCCACCCAAGATTGTCCCTAGTAAGTTACATGACAAGATGCAAAGGTTTGGAAGAGGCCACTTCGCTGTTTGTGCAAATGAATTGCACCCACTACAGAGTTTTTGGTTCAACAATTTATCTGTTGCTAGATACTGCTGAGGCCATATCCTAGGTATAACTAAAGGATACCTACTCAATTTTCTGGTTTTGTTTTTAAAGAAAAATCAGCACAGAACATCACAAATGCTAAGCCTTTTGAGACAGGAGGGCAAGCACCAAGGATTTTGAAGTTTTGTTCCTAATCCTAAACAGGAAACCTCACTGGCCATGTTTTCATCATTGTTTATACCATCCTGAATTTTATAGGTTCCACTTAACTGGCTTTAACAAAGAAGCAAATAAAGAAAGCTCCAAATTTGGAATTTATTGAATTCTTTTCCCACCACTTCTTAAACTGAGCTGAAAGATTGCATTTTGTTTTGTTTGAAATGTAAGAAAAGATGCAGAAGTCCTTATGTAACTGATGCCAGTACCAAAATGTCCATTGGTTTCAATAGGCCCAGGATTCATATGTAATCTGATTTTCACTCATTGGTATTTCATTATTCATGGCAAATTACACTGTCACAAACCCAAGGACCTGCTGTTTTGGATGTTGTACAAGTGCAAAAGATCTGTTGACTTTCTGTCTCTCTCGAGAACTACACTTCATAATTATATGTAAGATACAAATCTGCTTAAAAGAGAACTCGATGTCGTGTGACTCAGCAGTAAGGGACAACTGGGGCCACATTTACAGCCGGGTAAATTCTTTATTGTTAGGAAACTCATAGTATATTTAGCAAGTTTCAGAAATACATTCAAGATAAAAAATGGGGTCCACCTCCAGTTGTTTGTGTCTAACAAATAAAATGCTGTACTTATGGTTTGGTGCAGATCTGCCCAGAGCACTGCAGTGCCAAACACAGACAGCTGAGCTGCCTCAGGTGCCCAAAGGAGAAAGGCCACGATGGCTCGGTGCTGTCCCAAGGTGGAGAAGCAGGCTGAAAGTAAGCCACTTGTACGCTTTGTGTGACAGGAGTACCCAGGGAGACATCAGTGCCACACAGCACGTGCAACCATTTTGTCCATAATCTCTCTTGTAAAAAAGAAAGTTGTATCAGGTTTCAGGGTTGTCGTGTGCAGGGCCAGGAGCTGGACTTGATGATATTTGTGGGTCACTTCCAAATCAGGAGATTCTATGATTCTGTGATACTCCACAGAAAGCCTGTTCTAAAGTGTAAATTTGAAACTTAAAACAGGTCACAAACCCTCATTTTCTAGAAAATGGTTCAGATTAATTAACAAGAGACATAAAACCAAACTCAGCCCCTGAGGTGCCGAATGCTGTAACAGGGGCATTTCCTTGCAGAGCTAAGGCTTAGGCCACTTCACCTGGAGAACAGTCAGGAAACTCCATCAGAGAGTATTTGATTTAATCCTTACTAATGAATCAACAGGGGTTTCACTAGAAGACTGTATGCGGGATTATTTTATTCCCAGCTTCACTATCCATGCTTTCTGTTCAGCAACACTCACTTCTGAGGTCATGTGATTAAATCTGACCTGCCAATTCTGTGGAAATTTCCTACTCCTGTGACTGCTCAGCCTCTTTGATGCTGTGTCTGTCACAACAGCCACTTGGTACAGTTTGAGAGAGAATATTCCTCATCTTGACAGAGTATATGGACAGCCCTACACCAACATGCTATTATGTTGAAATTTGTCATTTTTTAACCTTACTTTTGTTATTTAAAGTGCAATTTTCATTTATACAAATTAGAACCTAGTGAAGCATGCAAATGTCAACTAAATGTGAACTCATGGAAATTTCTCCTTACTGAGCAGCAGCATTTGAGCAATTCAGAAAATTTGTATTTCCTGTTCATAAATAAAAAACATCTCATTTTATATTTTTGCCCAGTCCATTTATTTTAATTCTGTGTTCTTCTCTTTTATTCAAAGTGTTTATCATTATAAGACAGCTTGAAGTGGACATTAATATATACCAAATACCTGGTAAGAAAAGACTGGCTCAGACCAGACTAAGACTAATCAGTAAGTATATTTGCTGCCAGTGTTTTCTGGCATTTTTGAAATATTCTAATGTAAAAAAAAGGGTAATAATTTAGACAGGAACTCACTGCCTCTGCCCTTGGCTGTCACAGCCATTTTGACATCAGCAGATTTCTCTTTAACAAGATAAGAGAATGAAATGAGATCTGTTTGCTTGTAGGATTAGAATTCATAGATCAAAGCCACTCAGGATCTTGACATCATGCTATACAGCCACAAGAGGTTCAGAATTGCATAAGGTAGAAAAAAAGGTTTTTCCCAGACATTTGTTTCCTGAAACTAATATGTAGTCTTTGTATTAATCCTTGGAAAAAGGAGTGGGTACTTTTTTGTTTCCTTGATGTTTGTATTTCCTGTTTGTGTCATTTATTCTGTGCAAGAAGAAGGAAATTCAAGACATGTAAAGTGGTAGAAATGCCAGAAACAAAGTAGCAGCAATGGATGTAGACCTGAGTCGCAGAATCACAGAATGGCCAAGGTTGGAAGGGATCGTAAGTCCAACCTCCTTGCTCAAGAAGGGGGCATGTTGCTCGGGATTGTGTCCAGACAGCTTTTTAATGTCTCCAGGGAAGGAGACTCCACAGTCATTCTGGGCAGCCTGTTCCAGTGCTCAGCTGCTCACAGTAAAGAAGTTCTTCCTCATTTTCAGATGTTCAGAGACATGTTCTACCTGTTCACCACAAGCGTGTTACTCTACTATTAACCCCAAAAAACTACTGTCATATTTCTCTTAAATTATGCCTTATTTTAATTTTCTGCATTACTTAGTTTGTTTGGTAGTATTTGGCAGGAATACTGATTGTTTTTCTTAAACTTGAAAATTTCTGAAAATATGTTCATTTGGACTAAACTTTCATTGACAACCAGAAGAAGATTACGAAGGTAGCTCTCTCTGCCTTGCCTGCAGAGGACAGACCACAACCCAGTCCCTGGAGTGCTCTTTAGGATATCAGAAACCACTGAAGTGGTTTCTTGTTGGTATAAGAAGGGCAGGAGATAAGAAGATATATTAATGGAGAGAATTTCATTTCAGGGAGAAATTGTGTGGCCAAGGCTTGTACAAAGCTCTAATTTCTTAACTTGGGCTTTCTTCCAAAAGCACTGCAGTAAAGCATTCTTGACATTATCATTCTGACTAATAGACTCAGCAGCTGCAACAGAGGATGAAGAATTTGGTTATTTATCCAGATAAACTTTTACATCTTGATCCTATTTGTTCAGTGTCAGGCGTGCACCTATGAGCCCTTTGCTGACTGCAGAGCCTCTGAAAGTGCATTTTCAATGCAGATAGAGAGAGCAAAAGGCAGTGCTCCTTTTTCCTCCCCTAAATAATTTATTTGGTAGTTTATTGCTACAGATTTGCAGGAATACACTTGAACATTGAAACCCATTAAAAGCCGAATGAGTAGCAATGTGAGTGGTTTCTCTCCTACTTACAGCGTTGCTTCAGCCCTAGAAACTCCATAAGGAGTTAGTCTACAGCTAAGAAGCATTTAATTTTGCATATATTCTTTTAGGGTGAGCTGTGAGAATTTACACCAGATTATTTTCTTCACAGATTGTTAAATCAACACATATCTGAACCTGCTTTTGAAAGACTGTGATCTGAGTTGATGACAGCTCTTTACCAAGAACCCATGGGTCTGAACGCAGCAAAAAGTGATAGAAATGGCTACTCCATTCTCCAGTGCTAACTCTTGATATGTCCTGTGGCCTGTTCCAGTAGCTGAGAACTGATTACACTAGGAAAGATTTCTTGCATTCCCTTGCCCAGAAGTTTGATTTGAGGAAAAAAAAGAGCAGCTCTTAGGAAGGAAATTCCTATCCTGAGCTTGAATATAGAGCCAGGCAAAGCATCTCACACATTACTGCTGTCTTGGCCATAGAGCAGTCTACGGTTGCCACCTGATTTACAGTAATATCTGTTTACATTTGTACTTTCTCCTGCTCCCCGAGTTCTCCTCCAGTTCCAAACCCCATAACAGCCCCATTCAGGGATACTGCCACAGTCGTAGTGAAACAGTACTCCCACGAGAGGAAAAAAAACTATTAACAATTGCATTGTGACAAAGTACCTGAATTGTCAGGAATTGGCATAAATCAGAAAAAAATTATTTTTCCCCTCAGAAGAGCAATAGTACATTACGAAGATATGAACAAAGAAAGTAGATGTTAGCTAAGAAAGGAGTATATCTTGCAGAGGAAGAATTTGGTGAGAGAGATTAAAAATAATAAAGAGGGCTTGGTTCTCGGCCAGACAAAATTTCAGCAGAGAATTAAGCTGTACTTACAGCAACCTGATAAAGGAGTGGGGCCTGGCTTTTCTGGGCTTCTAAAAAGGAATCAGATGTGAAGGGTGAACAGAAAGATCATTGTATTTTGGAAAGGGAACCATTTCTAAACAATCTTTACTTTCTTGTTCTTATCCTGAGAATAATAATATAAATTAGAATATTAAAAACTCCATCCAAAGTCTGTCTTTGTTCATCTGCTTGTTTATAAGTCATCTCTGAACCCAAGATCATCAATAAAGGAGAAGATTCAAATTTTAAAGAGGACTGTGTCAGTTTGAGGGGTTAATAGTAGACCTGGGGATGGGTAATTGGCTCAAGGACTCTTGTGACTCAGATGGAATCTGGAGGCAGGATTGTTATTTGGTAAAAAAGTGCTCACAGCCTGGGGGGCCTGAAACCTTCTGAGGGGTTGGTGGTAGTATCTTCTTATGGAATATTCAGCTGGGAAGCTCATCCAGAATATTGAAATGCTTGCCTGGAGAGCTGACATAACAGTTATCTCCTTGTATTATTTTCAGTGACTTGGAGAAATGTTTCACTGTTCCATTAGGCTGAAAAGTATAGTTAACTTTGTTCCTAAATCCTTTTTATTTCTATCTTGATCTTTTTACAGTCAAATGAAGTTAAAGTAACAGGCAGGAAATTGTAGGATTCAACCACGACTTCAGTTCTGCAGATGAAAACTGAAGTTATATTTCCCAGAATAAATTGTAACATTTATATAATGCAATATATAAAAATGCATTATATAATGTAATATATAAGTGAATTATATACTTTAATACTGATTAGACTTGCAACACACGATTGCAATTATATATTAAAATATGTAATTTATTGTCATATACAAAATATAATGAAGTATTAAGCCATAGAAAATTATAAGTCTAAAAAATCTGGCATGCTAAAATGCTGCACCCAACTTCCACAACTTGCAGGCTATTCCACAAGGGATCTTTTACCTGAATTGATAAAACCTCAATGAGAATGAATCAGATACTTTATTAATCAGTAATTTGTAAAATCTAGAAGGGAAGTCTATTATCCACTGTTTAATATGACCTTGATGATAACTGTGGCCTCCATGAAGTTCCAGCCCCAAAACACTCTCAGACAAAGTCCTGATATCTTCCACCAAAGCTGAAGGACTGTGCTTAGTTTTAATCTGGAAAGAGGAAATGAAGGTCAGGTGCAATCTGCATTTGTTATCCCATGGAAAAGTACAAATGAAGAATCACTTTTTATGAAGTAGAAGCTCAAGTGTAATTTGAGTGTATGGTTGTTGATGTCAAAGGGAAAAATTTCATATAAAAGAAATTCATGACACTGCAAGCAAATTTTATGGTTTTATTGTCCATAAAATGGGGCCAAAATATTTATATAAAAACAAAGCACTAACTCTTTTTATATACAATTCAATGTATAAATGTTGTCATTTCCAGTTTTTCTCACTTGAGCTCTATTACATGAATGTTTTATTGGGCAATTTATTATATTAAGTATATTTTATGTTCTGGCAAAATTTGTTGATCCCACAACAAGCAACAATTAATCATACACCTTGTATCTTAACCCATAATCTAGAATATTTAATCTACTTATAGCTGTGTTTGGAAAGCTTACCAGAAGGACAACGGATAATATAGAAGTCCAGCTTTATACAAAAGAGATACGTGTTATTCTTGTTATGCAACAACAGCAAGCAAAACTTGACCCAACTAAAACTGTTTTGCTTGCATGGTGGCTATAATTCTGAAGTGATACATTTGACGATCAAAGGGCTGGAAAATCTGCCCTGTGAGGAAAGACTGAAAGAGTTAGGTCTTTTCTCCCTGGAAAAGAGAAGATTCAGGGAAGAGCTTCACCACAGAATTTCAGTTTTTACAGCATGGCTACAAAGAGGGCAGAGGCTCTCCCTTTTCAAGAAGCCACATAGAGAAGAAAAGGGGTAAGGGATACCAGTTATTCCAGAGGAGGTTTCCACATAAGAAAGAAATCTTTTACAGTGAGTACAATCAATCATGGGAACAACCTCCCCATGTAGTAGAGTTCCCTTCACTGGAGGTTTTTAAGGTGCGAATGAGTAGGATGCTGGACAATCTCATCTGGGTTCCCTTTTCCATGAAAGGCTGTATCAGACAGTCTTCTGATGTCCCTTCCAGCCTGGCCTGTTCTGTGATCCTCAAAAATTACCCTTTTGTAAAAAAAATCCTCCTGGTGTTCAAGAATTTAATTTTGAATGTGTTTGAAAGTTCCTGGGCAATACAAGTAAAAGATACCTATCTACAGGTATTTTAATATCCAAAATTATCATTCACAAAAATGTAACAGACTAAAAAGATTAGACATTCATAAAGCCAAAAGACACTATGAATAAAGACATATTAAGACCACTAATACAAGGTCGAGGCTGGTGGGAGACTGAATATTTGTACTGTAGATTTGAAGCAGTATATGATTTTACAGTTAGAGACTAAAGCACAGCACATATATAAAAAGATCACCCAGGAATGTAAGAGGTACATTCAACATTACCTTCTGAGTCTGAGTTACTGAGTATTTTACCTTGCAATCGTAAGGTATAGGTGAGGAGAGGGAGAGCATGGACAATCCTTATTCTTCTACATCAATGCCTCTCCTGTACGGGCAATTTCTTCCAAATCCTTACGTTTATCTTCCAGTGAAGGGAAAAGGGAGAGAGTGGTTCCCTTGGGTCTTTGTCCTCCTGTGCATTCTGGACATTGAAACAAGTGAATGTGCCACTAACACTGTCAGCTCTGAGTTCACTTGGCAAGTAGCCCAGCCAGCCCACAGCAACAGCGCTG
Source organism: Platysteira castanea (assembly GCA_013397175.1). Taxonomy (NCBI): domain Eukaryota; kingdom Metazoa; phylum Chordata; class Aves; order Passeriformes; genus Platysteira; species Platysteira castanea. The sequence goes on along the minus strand of VYXC01001688.1, from coordinate 151,708 downwards.
GGGTTTTAGGGAACTGTGGGTGTTTCCAGCCTGATAATCGCATTAATTTGTGCCTATATTTTCTTAGACGTGTCTAAGACTTATGCGCAACATAAGAATGGTTTCGTGTCTAGTAAACATGTTTTCTTACATCTTTACAATTGCTGAGTCTGGCTAACCAGTCTGAGTTCTAGAAGGAAGTGAATACCGTGGCAGATGTTCTTACAAAGTGCCCTAATATCCAGTGAGTCACATCTACAGATAGTCAAGGGAAATTATCACCTCTCAATCGTGGCTGTTAAACAAAAAAATAGGCCACTTGGCCTGTACGATGAGAAGTGCATTTAAAGAATGAAGAAACTCGATTTTTAAGCAAGACACTGAAGTTAGTCAAAGGATGACCATGACATACTCATACATGGAAGCAGCCTGCACAGACTGAAAACATGGGTGTGTGAAGTCCAGACAATGTTTCCTAGCATAACCTTCCACAGTTTTTCTACTTTGTCTCTATCCTTAAGGGAAAAATCAGACCTGTTACTCTGCATACTTTGTGAGATCTCTCCCTGAGCAGAAAACAGACCTTCATGAAATAGAGACACCGCTTTCTGAGAGGAAAACAAAGGAAAAAAATTGCATATGTGCACAGAGAGCACCAAAGAAAATTAATGTGTGCTCACAAGAGGCTGAGGAAGGATGCCAAGGATTTCTCCAGAAGCCCTGGTTTGTGCAGACACCAATACTCTGAGGCTTCAAATGAACCTCCCAAGCTATTTTCTGACAAACCAGGAGAAATCCAACATACGCAAACCAGAGGAGTGGGATTTGAAAAGAACCCAAATGGGGACTCAGAATCTCTGTTGTTTATTTTTTCACATTTTAAGAGTTCGTGGAATGCTGTTACATTTCCACGTGACACTCTTCTCAAGAGAGAGGTGTTGGGGTGGTCTTTAATGAAGAGTAGGCATTTATTCTGGCTTATACTTCAAATTTGAGCAAAAACTTATTTTTTAATCTGAGGGTCATATTTCCATGCTTGGCTCTTACTTTGCTTTTTTTCACATGCTTGCTTTTTTTTTTTTGTTTTTTTTTTTTTTTTTTTTTTTTTTTTTTTTTTTTTTTTTTTTTTGAGAGAGAGAGAGAGAGAGACTTGATATTGAGTTTGAACTTAATTTTTTTTAAATATGTCCAGAAGTGACACGTTGAGCTAGAAAAGCAGGGGAGTTCAGTAAGTGCTCATAGCCTTTAAACCTCTGCCCAGTTAGTCTCTGTGCAGTATGGCATGATAATGAATATCAGAATTGTGGACTTTACAATTTCTATGCCTCAGTTTCCTCATCTCTAAACAAGATTTGTCGATAAGGGTAAAATTATCCATGTACTTAAATTATATGTAAATCAAGCATCTAATACATGTATAATCTCTCAGCCTGAAGATTTCTTGAATTTAAAAGGTACTTGAAGGTCCACTATAGATTCATTTTTATCAGAGGGAGAACCCTCCCCTCAATTCTGCATTGTTATACACGAAATCAAAATATTGCTGCTGGCAAGCTGCTGGCTGAAAAGCACAGTGCTGTAAGGCAGCTGAGACACCAGGGACCTTGGCTGCTGTGCAGTGCAGAGTACAATTGAGCATTTGCAAATTCCCAAGCAGTTTGGGGATGTCAATAGAAGGAACTGAACCTCTGAAGGCAAGAAAGCTGTCTGTGGGCAGAGAGGGAAGGAAAGGGGAGATGGGTTGTTGCCCTGTTTTTTGCTAAGCCTTCTGTTTTAACCTTGGAGTCAGAGATTTTTCACACAGTTTCATGTAAACAATAGCCGATGTTTATTTAACTGTCTATTCTGTTTTTCAGTCCTTTTGTGATAAGAGAAAGTTTGATGAGCATCCTTCTTCTCCAGTGGGATTGAGGAGGAAGTGACATGTTCTCCAATCCCTTGTGGAGTTGAGAAGTCTATAAGATATTATGAATGTAAACAAACTCTCTCTTTTCCCTCCTTTCTGCTGAACCTAGCAGGTGTGAGAGCATCTTTATTGTGTTTTCACAGACACCATGGGTAATTAAGAACCAAGCGAGAAAGGTTAAAGAACCATGAGAGTCCTCATGAGCAAAGGGCATTGAGCAGCCAAGAGGGCCATCATCCCAGCTTCTTGCTTATCACAGAATCAGGTAGGTTGGAAAAGACCCAAGATCACTGGGGTCACGGACTTCTGGGTAATACTATATTAGAAAGGGCAGGAATTCAGTGGATAGGGCTCTTCCTAAGCATGTGTGATATGTCGATGCCCAGCTCTGGGGTAGGATGGAGATGAGGATACGAAAGCAGTATTAAATGCAGTTGGATTAGACAGAGAAGACTAAAAACACAAATAGCAGGAAAGAAAAGATGATGACAAATAACTCTCCAACTGAGTAAGCTAGATAATCGCAAGAGAGTAAACCAGAAATAGGCTAGTATTAGGGCGGAAAAGGTCTTGACTTTCTTTCTGTAAGCTGCTCCAGCTCTTCATCTATATAGTCAAAATAAATTTTAATATGAAAAGAATTAATAATCATTACCTAACTCCAACATCCAGACCATTTCTAACCCTTCACCACAGGCTACCTTTACAGACCGTACCAATAACTGATTTTATCTGCAGTGCAGCCAGGCTAAAAAATGGAGCAGAAACAAAACATTACTTCAGGTCATGGAATCCATGTTGCGTTTAAAATTTATCAAAGACATGTCAAACACAGTCAAGTCTATAGGAAGTGGTAACTCTAATCTTCAGTCCCCTTTTGCCCAAACCTAACTGAGCTGAACCTTGTTGGCAGAGGATTATATTTTTTTGGTTAGTCTAATAAATAGATGAACTGATACTTCTGCCTTTTAGATTACTAAATGATGTGGAAAATAATTTAAGTATCAACTTGGGATATACATCCCGATCCTTTGTCTCCTACATTTTAAAGAGCTTTCTAGTTTAAACCTATGATCGAATCAATTACTTCTAGAATAATTTTGTGAGTTGCCTGGAACTAAGTCCTCAAACTACTGATTTGATGATGGCTATGACGGCTTAAAGAGAGTTCTAAAATTTTCACTTCACCTTGGCAAAGTTCAAGATTAAAAGAAAATATCACAGGGAGACTACTTGTTTTAGGCAAATAATGTATGACAGAAAAAAACCCACGACAAAGTATGACAGGCAGAATATGTTTCGAAGAATGGAACCTGAATAGACAACAAATTAACCACTTCTTGCAAATGTGGGAAGTTCCTATGATAGTGAGCTTTACCTATGTATCAGCCAGAAATCCAGCTGCTCAATGGGGAATGACAAATAGCCTGAAATACTCTGTGGCTGTTAATGTGTTTACCTGAATACTGGACTTGATTTTTACAATTAATCAGAAATAGTTAAGATTTGCATATGTATTATCCTCATGCTGACCACTGACTAGAGATTTGGACTGGAACTACAGGAGGCAGTTATCAGTATGAAAATGTCTTCATTGGTTTTATCAGTCTGACTACTTTTTTGGTCTTTATGTACAGGAAAAGACCTAGAATAAAGTGAAGTATGCCAATTAGACAGCACTTTTGGTAGTATAATTTATTTCCCTAAGGGAATTTGTATAATTTATGTTGTCAAAGGCTAGATCTATTAAAATTGTTTTTTCATAAAATCATGAAATAATTTAGGTTGGAAGGGACCTCTGGGCTTCACCTAGGCCACATTTCTGGAGTAGAGTGTGGAACTAACTTCAATGCTTCAGGAACTTTGCTGGGTACCTCTTTAAATCAACCATTGTGAACATTATCTTTCCATATATACAACCAGAATTTCCCTTTCTGCTTCAGAGAAGAGTTTGTTCATGTTCTTTCTCGCTTCCCCCTACCTCATGAAGTGGAAGACAGTATCTAAATTCACTCCTAAGCCTCCACTTCTCCAGACTGAACGCCCTCAGATTCTGCCTCTGTGTTGGATGTTCCAATACCACGAGCAGCTTCTGAGCTTCCATCCGTCTGCACATCTCTCTCTCATCCCAGGGGGACCCAGAGCTTGTCAAGATATTGAAGAGGCAGCACTGCAAATGCCAAATCATCCATTATCACATCCCTTTGACTTACTGCTGAGGTCGCCATTAGTCTTTCTCCTGTAATCACTTTTTAAGACCAACATTCACACATATAGAAATCTCTTTGAATACTACAGAATTAAACTATCAAATTATTGAAAAGATCTCAGACATAACATTTTTCTTGGGAATCTAATTTGGGAATTTCTCTAGATCGTGTGAGTTTAAAGATCTGTATTTATATCTCAGAGTAGCTAAAGCCCTACCCTTGAATAGTGTTGAAATATAAGAGGTATTATGAAAGAAATCAGGATTAATTTACCATGTTTCTAAAGAAATCACAAACCATTTCCTATACAGCTTTTCTTGCCTAATTTTGCTTTGTTTGGCATTAGAGAACTTTGGAATAAAAGGCAAAATCTTATGTTGTTTTTTCTTTAAATTGACTATAATTCATATGATATCTTAATTTTTTTTTCAAGAGCAATATTCCTATGAAAATGCTCAAGGAAATTGTTCCATTTTCCCCAGCAGCCACAAAAGTGTGAATATTTCCTTTAGAATGAGGTTGAGTTCTTCCCCTTCCAGGAACAACTGAGCAGAGGAATGCAGCTGAACAGCTTTACTTAATTAGTCAGTTTATCTGAATTAAGGATGGACTAACGCTCTTAGAACAAGCAGTATAAAAGAGGATCGGCAATGATGACGAGGAAAAACTGAAGACCTGTTGAAACAATGAGTAAGAGAATAAATTTCAGCCTGAATTAAGACCTTAGTAAGTAGAATAACATATATTTCAAAACCCCATGCTTTTTACCCATATATTTGTGTATTTTACAAGCTAGGATATTGAATTGGGGCATTCTGAGCTAGTTAAGAGAAGAGTGTGTGTGTGCTGGAGGGGGGTGGGTGGTTTGTGCCCTCTTCATTTTGTGCCCTCTTCACCTATATATAAATACAGTATACACATATATAAGTTGCATTGTGATCTGTTTAAAGCTTGTATGACTGGACTCCTTATGAGCCGACTAATATTGTCTTCTTATAATCATTTAGAAGTCTTCATATACATATTTTTGTCTAATATTCTAATTTTATTGGATTATTTTATTGGATTTGCGTATTTTTTTAACATATGTACTATAATTATCTTGGTGTACATCAGATGCCAGGTCTCTCTTCCATTTGTGTGTTCATCATCACATCCATTAATCCATTATTCTGTTCAAATAACTCAGGTTATATCTTCTAGGTCAAAAAAAGAAACATTTCTAAGCAATGCTAAACTTTCTTTTTTTAATTTATAACATACTTTAAAACTATGAAAAGTTTATGTTCCTTGACCTGCCTACAGCACTCACACAACTTCCAGAAAGAATCTTTTCCTTTGGATGTCTTTCTAATTACTATTGCTGCTGAAGAACTGATACTATGGTTGTTTGAATTAGCCATAAGAACCCCAGAACTGCCATCATTTGAGACAGATAATTAACAACAATTTGTTCTTGAATAAAACTTAACATTCACCATAAAATCCCAGAGGCATATTTGTGTTTCACAAAATCTTAATTCATCACATGAGGCACAGTGGAGCGTATTTATTAGCATAGTCTAGTCTAGTACTGCTACCTCTCACGTTAGCCTGTATTCAGTAGGATCAGAGAGGACTGTTACAAAGGAATTTCTCATGCAAGGCTAAACTCTGGTTTAGGGGTAGATATGTTTCCTAAGAAGTAGAATAAACAGCAAACAGTGCAAATACTAATAGGAGCAGAAATACCTGTTAAACAGATGTTGCCTTATGAAATAATGGATGTAGCTTGTGCTTTTCATATTTTCAAGTATTTGTGCACAGTTAGTATGGTTCTTGAAAGAGAAACTAAGTTAATTTTAAAGGCCAAGTCTTCACTTGTTCAAAACATAAATATTATACACTGAAAACAAGTTTGGGTTTTTACATATCTTCCAGGGTTTCTAGTTATCTTCTTCTCCTTGGTCTGTGCTCCAGGATTAAGTATGGTTTGTTCTGGCTCAGCATAAGGTTCAGATATACAGAGAAAAAGATTCCCTACAGAAAATAGCAACACATGGCTGGACTGCAAATATACATGAGTGAATATTGAAGTCCATGAAACTTCTTCATTTCATCAAAGTTTTGTTCTCTGTATTAAATTCTTGTGCATTTCCACAGAGAAGTCAGTCTGGTACAGGAGGCATCAAGTGCATCAGTGCACTGTCTCTGGAGATCAGAAATTAATCACTGGGTTGAATACCTGATAATTTTTTCAGCTGTGGCTTGTGTCCTTCTAGGATATACCTAAGTTCAGCTTAACTCGACGAGTGTGGGTTCAGCAGCCCTTGACCCTTACCCTGCTAGCTCAACATTTTACCACATTGTCTCATCAATAGGAAAACTCCTTAAGACTTATTTCTGTGCAGTCTGTCCGCAGCTTTTTTCCCCCAATCTGCAGCTACTTCTGCAGTGACTGAGGAGTACAGTGGTGAGACTCCTGCACCTGCACAGTGAGCTGCTACAAATCCCCAGCCCAGTGCTATGGGTGAGGTCTCAGGTCTGGTTCTGTCCTGCGCCCTACCCCACGCTCAGCTCTGTGGACACTGGGCTGCTGTGGGCTGCTGTGCCTATCACCGGCTTTTGTCTCCAAGCCAGCTTGGAGGCTCTCCACTCTAATCTCCTGTAAATCCAGCTCCAGGCTGGAATGATGATCACTTGGTGGCTGCAGATTAACAAGATTATATGGGGGTTTATTAGGCATATTAGGTTAAATTCAACACAGGACTTGGATGGAATTGGAAGATTCAAATCTGGCTTTATAAAGTCAAGCCAAATTTTATTTCAAACTCAGTGAACTGGATAGCCCTAAACACAGTAGGCAACTCTGTAGTTGTTTGCTGTTTCTGCAGTGGCCAGAGTGCTCGGTTTGGGCTAAGGTGATAGAAATAGTCTCCACTAGAAATGTGCTCTGAGTACACTGAAAACCTCTCTGACCAGGTGCCTTACTGCATGCCTCAGTGCAGCAGCTAGGACCAGACCTGAGAAAAAGAGGCAGCCATGGGCATGAGCTGGAGGAGCAGCTTCAGCAATCTCTTCACTCCAGAGACTTTCAAAGGATGATGACCCCAAGACACAGGCTATTGGCTGCTCTTGAGTGGCTGAAGGGATTAGGACTGTATCACTCTGCAAAAATCACACCAAAAGCAGTCTTTCTTTAACCCTGTGTGGTGAGGGTGACTCCAAGGCTCTGAACCTGGCTCTGTGCTGGAGTGCCATGAAAACTTATGCCACAGCCTCAAACTTTCCCTTGGCTATACTTTTTTCCCTAGCAAACCTCATCTTCATTGCTGCACACTCAGTACCATTTTTTCAGGACAGATTGCGGCAGTGCTTTTCCAAGTCTCCACCAGTCTGAGCCTGATCTATAGAAACTGGAGGAATGGGACTGAATCTCCTTATGCTGAGTAAGAGATTGAACCAAAGTTTCCTACTTTGTAATGCTGTTACAGGGGATTATAGTTGCAGTGCTAGAAATGTTAACACCCTAATTTTTTAGGGGAAAGACAAATAGGCAGTGGGTGTTAGTCTGTTCCCACAACGAATGGCCGCTGGTATTGTCCTCACAGCGAGTTCCTGAGCTGTAGATCTCTGAACCTATAAGTATGTCATGGTTACAACAGACAAACTCAGCAACACACTCTGTGACTCACTGTCCATCGTATATGTTTTTCTTTAAGCATTTGCATAGTCCTGAGATGAAAACTCCTCAGCAAGATCCTTATGGCTCAGCCACAGTCTTGAAAACTAGGACAACTGTTCAGTACTTTCTGAAATACCTCACTGATGTTTTAGAATGATCCCATACTGTGGTGGTCAGAAAGTTCCACCAGAGTAAAATGCAAGCGCATTGCATGACTGACTAACAAGTACTTGCCCTTTCTTCTTTTGTTTATTTTTCTCATATTATTTTCGTCACCCCAAGTGCAGTGAACTTTCTACGAAGAAGCTCTTTATCTACTGGATAATGAAGCAGAATGCCAAACCTGGGGTTTGTAGTCACTACTGTGTAAATATTTAATATCAGTGATAATGGTTCTTTGGGAAAAAAGAGTGTATCACCCATCAGTGTTACTGGCACTGCTCTTACAGTCTCCTGGATCCAAGCCAGGAGGTTTGGCAGATGCTAGAGGAAGCACACTTAGACCCTTAAGTGAGGCACTAATGTAAATACAACAGTGTGTCCTCTGTCGGTTCTTATTCAAGCACTGTAAGGTCACTTTGACTGGATGGTGCTAAGTCTGAGGAAGTTGCTGTGATAATTGTGAACCCAAGGCTGAATTCCAGTAAAGATGATGTGTAGAAAGATACCAGTTTGAAAAGTGTTCTGAAAAAAACAACTAGATTCTGGAGTCAGCTTCAAATTTACTTTATTAGCACCATGTGGCCAAAGCTAAAAAATGCAGAATTTCTTAGACATGTCAATTCTTTAAATATTCTGCTCATGTGTTCTTCAGAATGCTCTGTAAGGTAAGATCGGATGAAAAACAGCAAATACAGAACTGGGTATATCAATGAATAATAATTCTATATTCATGTATTAATACCTAATTTAAAACGGCTGGGGTTTTTTTCTTAGCCTAAAGGCCTTCTTAAGACAGGTGTATCTTTTTTTTAAGGCTTTTGTTGCAGTAAAACAGACAGTCTGACATAAAAACAAATGAAATGAAGCAAAGAAATGCTTGTTTTCTCTGAGGACTTACCTCACTGATCTTTCTTCTTTCAACTTTATTCTAGTACAATTAATGGCTTCATATTCAGGCAACAGATTAGCTTATCTACTGTGTATTCCTTCCCCTATCAGCTGACTTTGTTGCTTATGTACTATTCAGCTTCTTCCCTCCTGAGGAATTTAAGGCCAAGTCCTTATCACCCCAGCGCAGGGAGCAAATGTGCAGGGCATAGGAAGAGCTTTCTTGGGGAACAGAGAGGTGTGTCTTATGATGCATTTGGTTGCTGTGCACAGGAGGGACAGAGCGAGCCCTGAGCAGTCTCTGCCTCATTGGGAGGGCAATCACGCCTCCCATCAGCCATGCACTGACTGAAATTCAACCAGCGGACAGAGGGGTTGGCTGCTTTCACTAATACTGTCCAGAGCCCTTCCTGCTCACTGGGAGGGAAGGAAGAGGTTCTTCACTTTCTCATCCTTTCTCTTGAGTGCCAGCACAGCAGAGGATGCCCAGCAACCTCCCATCTCTGTACTGATTCACAGAAGGTTCGTTTTCATGGGGAATCTTCTGATTGAGAGGAGTCTGCGTGTGTAATGTCGCAGCTTTTATCTTCTGGAGGAGCTGTTCCTATGTAGCTATGGCATTCCTTGGAGGCAAAAAAATTCTTTAGTGCTTTCTTTAATTGATGTAAGTATAGATTAATCATATGCTAACTTGGCAAGTGGCTTTATTAAAAATCATTTCTGTCTTCAAGCACAGTAAAGTGCTCATTATAAAAGGGAAACAAAAATTCATGGGGAGTTTCAGCTCCTTGGCACAAATTCTGTGTTGTAAACTAGGGGTCTGGCATAAGTATTCTAACCAATATAGAAGGGAAAGTTCTTGCAACAATAAGATCTAAAGAAAAGGTATGGTAGTTTCTTAGAGTGTGTAGGAATTTATGTGGAAACTCATAACAGATAGATGAGGACTCTTGTATCTTGTTTGTTTGTGTTTAAGACGGATGATCAAATATTTATGTTAATCGGAATTTTTTCACTTGATCTTATGGGATCTACTCTGAGTCTAAATACATTTTGAAAACTGTGAAGGATGTTTTCTTTGCATCATATCCTTCTTAACAAAATAAACTAAGACATTCCTTACTCAGCCAAGGGTCCTAATTCTGTTTTACATATGTTACTTATGGTGAGCGAATTCAGGGGCAAAGATTTATGCTGATCTCATGAAAACACTGGAAAATACTGTAGGCTTAAGTTGAGGTTGTGATCTTGTATCTTTTTTTATCCATTATCTTTTTGAGTCCAAAGGTAGAAGAAAACCATTCACAGAAAGCACCCTTTGCTTTGCCACACAGTGTGAAAGGCAAGCAAAAATCACAGACTGCCTCAAGTCTGTCAAACACATCAGAAGAACAAACACATATCTTTTAAATAACCTTCAGTGTTAACTTATTTGGAATAAATTTTCACTTCAAGATATTTGAGAAGAACAATACCGAACACCTGTAAAATAGTTTCCTCCTGCAAACACTTTTTGGATCATCCATCCTCAGAGGTAAGAGACAATAAGTGGCAATACCGAAGACTTTCTTACCTGCTTGCTTTGAATTTTGTTTCTATGTTTCTGTTCTAATGGTTCTAATGTTCTATGGTTTAATTGGTTGTCCCCAGACTTTTGGAGTGTTAATGTTACAGCTAAATCACCAAAATGCATTACTTATAAGAGCTAAAAATTCCACTTCCACAAAATTATAAGAGTTCAAAACTCTAAGGCTGAAAAAATGGAAGTTAGGAAGGTCAAGAACCTAGTTTTACAGCGCGTACTTCCCTCTTGGACTGGTAGACTATCCTAGTGAATGTATTTAATGCTAATTATAAAAGGATGAATCAAAATGTATACAAAATGTGTATAAAATCCAAATCCTTTAGTCTCAAATACTTGTGATGGTTGGTCTGACTCACTCAGTCTTGCTGTCAGGGAACTGGTGAGCCAGCTGGTTCCAGGGTCTGCATGCAGCCCTGTTTGTTCCTGAAGCAACCTGGTACAGCCCAGGCTCCTAGTCCAGACTGGATTGATTCTCTCCCTATAAGCCTTTGTTCTCGTCTCACTAACCTCCTATTTCTCATTCTTCCCTTCCTTTATTCCTCACAAGAGGAAGGGTTTTGTTCCTCTGCCTGAAGGCGAGATTTGCTCTGTGTTGCTCAGTCACAGTGCTGAGAAGGTAGGGGTAAAAGAGGAGGAAGTAGATGGCTGCATGGAGAAAACAAAAAATGGGAAAAAATCTGCCTCTAAGTTCTCATAATCTGGGGTATGTGTGGTGGTGGCGGTGTAGTGGATTTTGTTTTGTTCTGTTTTGTTTTCCAAAACAAAGCTTTCTAAACAGCACTATGCTGAAACATGGAGCAGCCCTCTGTATGCATTTCCACATCCTAAACACCTGGTTATCTCTCTGTACTTCAGGGATATATGTTTCCCAGTGACAATCATGTTATAGTAACTAAAGGTCAAATTATAGGTTCTATAATTTCTATATATGTATAGGTACAGCAAATCACTGAAGATTAATCTTCAGCCCTTCTTCATATTAAAAAAGTGGCTGATAAGAAAAAGAAATAAGCTTCATAGTTCTGCTGCCAGGCTGTTATCCAAACTGCTTAAAGACAGTTAATCTCTATTTCTGGATTTCCAGTCAGACAAAACCAGTCCACTAACGAGAAAGAAGAAAATGGACAAGCAATGGAACAAGGGGATTTCCTTCTTTTTTCCACTGCACTGAAACAGAGTTCGACCAAGAGATATGGCTCTCTCATGGCTTTGTCTAAGCAGACAGAAGTTGTTCCTCATTCCTAAACTGTGTGTTATAGTGGAGGGGACAACGAGGCTTTTGGCTCTTATGAGACTTTTACTAGGACGAAATTTTATGAACAAACATCACAGACAATGGGTAGAAGGAAAATTATTAGAGATTTGTTTAGAAAGGGAGTTGTCAAATCAGCCTTCTCTAATTGCAAAAGGATTTTGAGGTGTGCCACAAAGTTTGGGGAAGATGTTTATCACTGTTCCATTACTTTATTACTGCTTCTTAGTTTACAAATTGGCAAGGTTTTTTTGTGGCCATACAACAATGATACATTTTAATTTAAGTTTAAAAGGAAGAAAAAATAGGTAATATTGGAAGCTACCTGGATTTCCAGCTGAGAAAAAACCCTTCAGATTCTGCAATAGGAAGCTATTCCAGTACAAATATTTTTGATTGTAAACTGTTTTTTAAAAGGATTTTAAAAAATCCTATTTGAGCTCTTGAGCAAGTGAAGCAGATAGAACGAGATCATAACACAGACTCAGGAAAATTTGAAGGGAGTGGTATCAACTTCTAGACTTGGACAAAGGGTTTGGAGTCATTTTACACTGCTACAGAAATCAAGTCATTTATTTTCATGCAAAACCACCTAACAGTAACCTTGAAGAGGAGAAACTGTAGTTAATAAAATGTTTTGGCTGCCAAGCTGTCAGTATTTTGAGGCAATACCTGCAAACATGAAAGAACATGTTATAGAGAAGAGGGCAACTTGAAACAAAGTCACAGCTGGACTCCTCCCTCCTCGAATTTTTGAAAAAAGTTAAGCCACGTGATCAAAAGCTGTGAGATCTTCTCAGTCTCCTTGCAGTTGCCATGTTATCCCTTTCATAGCTTTCATATCTACAAGATCCCTCACTTTGAAGTCCAAGCAATTCCTTGGGAATTTGGGTAGAACAATTTGTATCAGTAGTTCAGATTACTTCAGCTTAGAGACAACAGTGAATTAGGATAGGTTTGGATGGTCAGTGTCCAAACGTAGTTGGAGTCTTCTCCATGTTTGCTTTCATGTACAGCTGACCACAACAGAAGTGCAGATCCAAAGATTAAGATCAAGAAGCAACATCACATGTAATCTGCTGTCTCTAAAATCTGTGGTCAGTCAGAGACTCACAAGACACAAACAAGTCTTGATTTGGCCAGAGAGGGCCATGGCTTCCACGTAATGTACTAGGTAACTATGAGTCAGAGCAAAGATGTGCATGTAAACGTGGTGCAATCTAACCTCTGATTTGAGAGATTATCTTGCCCTTGCTATATCCTATCCCACAAAGGATACTAGATCTTAATCAGCTGATGTGGGTCAGGACAGAGGTAACTTAACAAGATCTGAATGCCGCGGGGCCTGGTATGGTACTCAGTCTTTGGCTGTTGTGTCTGTTGTGAATATTGTGGTGAAGAATGAGCATAAGGTAATGTAGCCATAAAGAGACGAGGAACAGCATAGTATGTATTAATTCCAAGGAATTAAATTACTTACACACGGAGAAAGGAGTTGAAGAGTTAAACCTAGGGTTTCAAACAAGTTTGAAGCTGGGATAATTGCAGACAGCAGGATATTGCAGCACTGCTTTGCACCTGGAGGGAAACAAATATTAATCAAAATGATCAAGAGACAAATAAACCCACGAGGATGGGGGGCCATGAGGCAGAACTGAGCCTCAAATAACACATTATGGTCTTGCAGAAATAGGAAGAAAGGCAGGATGGGGACAGCAGCTTAAGGAGTTTCATGAATGAATTTCACACTTTACCTAAATCATTTGAGGGAAAATTATAGTAACAGAAGAACAGGAGAACAAATGGAGAAAATCACCAAAATTTTCCAAACTTCTGTTCCAAGAGAACAGCAAAATCTCTTATATCTGCAGAACATAACATTTACCCTACTTTGCTGCCTTGAGGACTGTTGAGAGCATATCAAACTAGAGCTGACACCAGCATTTAACCACTTCAAGCAGTTAGATATACTCAGGGTATTCCATGAAAATAGCATATATGTTTGTAGTGTACGAGTTTATGTGTCCACCCAGTGCAGCTTTGATGGCAGGTACTGTGGAGAGAAAAGTTACTGTGGTATGTCATCTTTTTCCGTCCTTTGAGACAGTAAGATTTCATCCAGGAGTAAGAGAGGCTACATTGAAGGTTTGTCTATCTTATTCTGGCACACCAGCTGTTTCTTACAGGCTGGATAGAACCTGTAAGCCTCTTTTGCAACAGCGATTACACAAGTCAGTTTTTTACTGTTCCTGCTTCCCTGGGTTATGTTTTTGTGGTCTAATGAAACAATCAGGCAAGTTTCCAGCTGTTAATTAACTGCATGTGAATTGATTTTTTCCCTTTTAGGGAAGAAGGGGAAATATCAGAGTCTGTGCTAACTAGGAAAACACCATCTTAAGTTTCAGTTTAGACAAATTCATGGTGTTTCCATCTTCCATGGTGATTCTTCTCTCAACATCTGTTAAAATCTTGAGTACAAAGTTGGAAAACCTGAGTGCAGTGGCATTATTATCATGTTTGCTTGCAGATTACCAGTTTGCTCTCATACAGCTGATAAAACATTAATGGTTCTATTCAAATGTCGTACCATTTGTTGATAATCAGTTATTAAACCACAGGGTGGATATTTGCTCTACGTATTTCTGTAGAACACCATATTACATCTATTAAACTGTTTAGCCTGAAGCTTAAATGCCACACAGAAGATTCTTTCAGGGACAGGATTAATTATGTTGTCTTCATCTTGCTAATTGATACATGACATATTATGGAACATCAATAAACTGTTTTAGAATTAACCATTTATGGAGCAGACCTCATTGTTGCATTTCAGACTGGAGAGTTTTATGTTCACAATTTAGCTGTCAGGAGGGTGGGGAGAAGAAGAAGAGAAAATGTGCATAAGACCAGAGGAGGATTTTACTATATTTATTGCTAAAAGCTCTCAGTTCCTATATGACACATCTGTTTCTGCTGCTACAGTTACCTGCCTGGCTGACGTCTTCTTTTTGACCAGACCTAGTCTCACTAATCGAGAATCCACTCTATTTTATAAAATAAATAAGAGGTTAATCAGTTTGCCTACTTTCCCTGTGCCTCTCCATAAAGAGATTTGTGAGTAATGGTGTTGCAGCAGATTATGGGGCTCCAGAGCACACTCAGCATTTATGATGTGCACAAACCTTTGCTGTGCAATGTCAGTAAACAAAAACCACTCTCAAAGCCTGATGTGCACTCTCTCCTCTTGGAGAGGGGTTGGGCAGGGGGAAAAAGAGAGCAGGCATGCCAGACACTGGTGATATGTAACACCCTGACAGGTTGTACTCCTCAGCCACAAAGACCAGGCAAGTACAAGAATCTCTGTATTTTTGCTTAATTACAATATTTCTTTTTCCAGGACTTAGGAATAGATGGTCAGAAACTTTTGGTTCTCTCCTCCAAAGACACTACAAACCTGTTGTATCACAACTGAAGTAGAAACAGCATAAACAATCATCAAATAAGATGGGAGTGAAGGAGAGGGAATTTTTAATTAACCTTTTCTGAAATGGAAATAAACAACTGAGCAAGGAATTTAATTTCAGGAATCTTGAGAGGATGAAAAATATGCAGAAAAAAGAAATTAATTAAACATTGTCCCAAAGGCAAACTAATAACTCAGAGTAGTCTGATAAAAGCCCAGTCTTCTTCAAGATGTGATTGGCTGCCTCAGCTCTTTGCTTCCTATTCTCAGCCTCTTGGTCTGAGAGGGTACTTACATTGAGGACTCTACCAGCAATAGGCTGCCTCTGTAGGCTGTAGTGCTCCATTTTGTTAGTAATTCCCCTTTGCTGGTTCTGATGCCCTGCTTTTCCCTGCAGCCTCTGGCTCAGGTTTGCCTCTGCTCTGAGTGATCTCTTGCAGCAGTTCCTGGCACTACTGCAGCAGCTCAGGAAAAAAAGTGAAGAATTTTACCAAAACAGACATTTCCTGTCCAGAGCAATTCCTTTAAAAAATAAACACACCACAACACCCCTGAGAGAGGAGAAACCTAAGGCTGAGGTTGCCTGTTACAGCATTAGATGAGGGGAGATTCCTTGGGCACACTGGGGAGATTATGGCACTCAACCACAGAGCTGTTTTTGTTTGAATTTTAGTAAACCAGAATGTGTTCTGGCTTGTAAGGCAGAGTAGTTTTGGAGCATGTGAACTGGATGTCTTGCAAAGTTTAGGAAAATGAGAAGTATTTTAGTGACTAATATAGATACAGTCTGTGAGGGGTAATTGCTTAATGTAGCAGGACAGGAGTGTGCCCAGGGAACCAAGCCTTTTGTTTAGGAATGTGCATGTAAAGCAGCACAACTTCACTTAGGAAGGTTATGGCTGATAAATCTCACAACAAAAGAGTCAGGGAAATTCCAGATGAGTAATCAGAAAAGAAGTTAAAATTGACAAGCTGATGTATGGACCCTGTCAAACTCATCGCCACTAGAAGCTGGAACAAAAAACATAAATAAGTTGGAGAAGTGACACAGGAGAATGCAAAGTGGATCCAAATACATACTCTTAAGTTGGGAAGTTGTGAAGAAACCTTTTACTAGAATCTGGACGTGTAAACTTCCTTTGTTTCTCGTTGCTTGACTAACCAGTACTAGCCATCATAACATGTGACTGTGGGGCTGGACCCAAGTGAGTGTTGCCAAGTTTTATGGAACTGAGACTGTTTGTGTAATTGTCTACATCTTGCAAAGGTTCTGCAAGGAAAGAACAACTTGAGGAAAAGAACACATCTCCTTTCTAAGTTAGCATACTTTGTCCAACATCCATAACTTCTGTCCTTCTCTGCATCTACTGTGAGAGTAAAGGTCCATTACAGATACTACAGCTAGTCACAGTATGAAACAATATCAGGGTAAGGACTCCTTTATCAAGATTAATTTTAATGTTTTTCTTGTTTTATCTGTCTCAGAGAACTCAATTGTCAGCTTTCTAAGACTATTCACAAGATCCTATTCAGGATCTTTCAAAAAATTATCTACATGTGAGGCCATTACTATGTATTTATCAAGGGTTTTTCTACATTAATATGCATGTATAAGCAATTCATTTTATGTCACTTAATGCACAAAGTGACTTTCTACAGCTCTTTGCAATCAGCTTTAGATTTGAGTGTCCCTAGTACACTGTAATGCAAACTTTACTCTCACATTTGTCCTCCTTTTCAAAATAACTCAATGATAGGTTGAGCAATACAGTTTTCAGATAGCCATATTATTATGCATTGCTCTTTCATTTAATGGAATTAATTTGACACAGAAGTAGCTCAATTCAGCAGTATGACCAAGATCCTGTTTAGCATGGTGCTTTAGCACTTGCATAAATTGTTTGTGTGCTTAGATAGCATTTACTTGCATCCTATACTGATCTGAAACAGTGAATTACTTTCCAAGTAACAAAGTCACACGAAGTAATTAAACCACTGATTTTCATAAACGGGAGGTAAGGGGATCTATAGCTAGAATTCTGCTGTGCAGCTACCAGTTATTTCAATAGTGTCTTGTGGAATAAGGTGATGACTTTGATTATTTTTCTCAGTGGCTTAATGTGTGCTACCTATAGATTCCTGTTTCTGTTCTCAGGTTAATGTTTTATTAATTGGTAATATAAGTCAACATGAAAGTAATGCCCCTTGAACCAACTGCAAAGTGGAACGCAATAACATAGTGCAGTTACAGGACCTTTTTGCCATACATGGTATAAGTCATGCACTTGGACATAATTCAGCCACTATCACATCCTGTTCGTATAATTGGCAATAAAACTAGGAACAGTCTCACTGTTAGTGACTTGCCTCATGTCAGTGTTCTTGCTTTCACATACTAGTTTACACCATGAAATTACAGTAGCTTGTTCAATTTTCAAACCTTTAGAAACAAGAGTGGGCAGAGGTCAACTCTGACTGAACTTCAAAGACAGTACTTAAGACTGAAGAGACCAAAAGGTTGCTACAATGGGAAATGCTTGAGTACAAGGGAAGCAGAAAAGCTGGAATGCAGTAGCTGTCAGTAGCAACCCAAACAGATGATATAGGGCTATATAAGATGTTATACAAATTTATAACTTGGGGAGAAGCTGTGCATACATCTGTCTGGACACTTGTGCGGCTCCAGAGTAGGCTATCATAGGATCATAGAATCATTTAGGTTGGAAAAGACCTAAGAGTCATAAGGTCCCCTCTAAGCCTCCTTTTCTCCAGGTTAAACAATCCCTGTTCCCTCAGCCACTCCTCATAAGAGAAGCTCCTGCCTCTTCATCAACCCCATTGTACTTCTCTGAACTTGCTCCAGCACCTCAATGTCCTTCCTGAACTGAGCAGCCTGGAACTGAACATAGGATTCCAGGTGAGGCCTCACCAGTGCTGAGTACAGGGGGATGAATCCTGCTCTAGCCCTATTCTTTCTCTCCATAGGAACATCTGGACCCAAAATTATGGTTTTCTGTCACAGTTGTTTTATTTCATGAAATGAGAAAAAGGATATTTTATTCACTCAAAATTACAGTGACATTAATTTAATTTCTAATGTCTTCCTAGGATGTTCTGCTTCCATAGTTATGTCTATGAATGATTAGACCACCTAAAAAATGAAGTTTAGTGCAGAAAAATTGTTTTACAGTTTGACTGCAACTGAAGCAAAGATGATCTTCTTTTATGGAGAATTCCTTTTGCTGTCACTAGTGTTGATGAGCTGAGAGAGTACTGCTTTTGAAAAATTAAGATACTGTACTGAAGTTTTGCAGTATCTTCTACAACCCTTTTTGGACATCACAGTTCAAGTGACTCTAGTTTTCAGAGCAGAAAAACATGGGACAGAAATACTGCTCAAAGCATTGCTTATTGTCAAAGAGGAAACACACCTTAGATCTATTAAGAATTTACTGCTGACCGTGAGCCTGTTTCTATAATGGAAATGTTAAGGATCTCACTATTAGTCCAGATCTACTTATTACAGAGAAAGAGAGAACAACAATGCAGTCAGCAGTGTTACCCGTACACTGGTCAGATCCTGCTTCTCTCCCAACGTTGATGGTTTCACCCTGGTCGGGGGTGGGTTATGACAACTCACCTGCACCTCCAAGTTCTTTGGGTTTGGGGTTTTTTTTGCCTGCAACCCCATAGCTTCTGAATTTACTATATAATGGTGTCTTTCATGCATGTTTGATACTATTTCTTTGACAATTTCTTTGTTTGAATGCCAGTCCCCTAGTAGCAGTGATCAGGCTCAGCCAGAAGCCCAACCTGCCCTGGTGACGGGGCAGGTCTGGGGTTCAGGTGTGAACTGAAGTAACCAAGCCAGGGGCAGATACAGCCCTGTCATCAACAGGCAAGTCCACAGTGACAAGGCAGGTCTGAGTTAGAGCCACAAAGTCAAGCCCATAGTCAGGGTAAAGGTCTGGGTCAGTTTTACCTGGACTGAGGACAACAGCTGAGAACATCCCTTAGCGTGCTCTCCTCAGGGAAGGTGGAGGGGAAGCCCCGCTGCTCCCAGAGGCTCTTCTCACAGCTGACTGCCATGAGCTGCTGAAAATGGTGATAACTAACAGACTTTGATCCCAATCTCTTTTGAAATGCAGGCACTGCAGCCACCAGCCTCTCCAGGTTTTCATAAGCCTTGGCCATGTAAAGAAGTTTCGCATTTTTACATTCATGTGATTCAAACTTACTGAGTGTGACAAAGCATTTTTTGTACCATCTCTTAAACTACAAAAAAAGACATTTAAATGACCGTAGAAATCACAGCTAAAGGTTGAGAGAGGAGGGAGGACCTACCTTATCAGCTTTTTCTTTCATTCCCCAATTCCTCGAAGTGGGAGAAAAACACGTATGTCCAAAACATGCAGAATATTACCATATTTACATATCAAGATTTAATTACACAATTTAAGATAGTGATACATGAAAGCCAATTTTTGTATTACATTACCTACCCCTACTTTTAGAGGGGAATACTTTGACAAAATCTCTTAACCTTCAAGAGAATAAATGGCGAACCAGTGCTTGCCAGGTTTCATGAATCTGAGAATGGGAGAATAACTTGTTACACAAATATCTCTGATTATTTTTAGTCCCTAGATGAAGAAAAATGAAATATCAAACCTAAAACTACAGCTAGACAAACTAAAAGGGTTTTGTAACTTGAAGCAAAGCTGGGATTGGGGTTATTTAAAATAGCAGGACAGGTTGGATAAGGCAAAGTCTGGCAAAGTTTATTTTCCTAGCTTGATTTCCAGGACTGACTTTCAGAAGAAAGTAACATGGGTATATATTTCTACCCTGGGCTTGCTCTGCATCCTTTTTAGGCACATTCAGCTTTGCAAGGAATGTGTGTACTCCAGGCTCAAGCAGTGCTTGCTGCTCTCAGGGGACTGGAGCCTTGCAACTCAAGTCTTGAGCAAGTTACGGACTGTCTGAGATTGCAATGCATACAAAGGCATTTTGATTCTTCCCTCCGCACAGAGACCAAGAGTGATGTCTAAGGCTAGAAGAAGTCATTATATAAATGAGGATGGTCCTTGAGTTGGAACACAGCTTTGTCTGTAGGGTTAGCAATTCAAGTGATCTTTCAAAAAGATCACCAGTTCTTCTCCGAAGATTTCAACAGAAGTAGTAAACAATTCCTGAGTCTAATAACACTGCTCAAATACATCTGCCCCAGAAATTTTGAAATATTCTTAGGCGTTCAACCTAAAAGAACTTAGATGCTGCATACTCTGCCTTCAGGATTGAGTCCAAATTTCCCATCCTAGGAGGGCTTCATTTTGTAGCATCATCCTTCTTTATAACACAAATTACTTTAAAAGTGTTTCCTTTCCACCTAGAGTGAACCTGTACAAAGCAGCAGCTCTGGTCTTACCTCAGGGCATGACCTTACAACATAAAAGCCTTCACTTGTCAATATTTAATTCAACATTTACTAAATGGTACATAGATACTAGGCTGATTTCACTGGAAATAACTTTGTAAAGATTTAACTAGCTTTACTTTACATGCAGGGTAATGTTGGAAATAACCCTAACATAATAAAAACATTAAACTCATGGTTCATAAGATTTTTCCTAAATGATGACATACCAGACTTGCATGTGTACATAGGAAAAAATAGTTAAAACAACACTAATGACCAGCACAGAAAAGGGTAATTATTAACCACTTTTTCTTACAAAATACCTGAAAAATACTTTGCTGTAGCTGATCCAATGAACTGTTATATAAGATCAGCAAAAACTATTTTTAATTATTCAATATTGTTGTTCTGTTCCCCCCAGATCTGTTTGATCTCCTTGTACTGATGCTAAGTATTTGGAACTTTGAGGTTTTTAAGATGAAAGGACTGCTAAATAAAAACGGTCAGTGTCCTGGCTTTTCTCTCAAAACTGTGGTTTTAGCAGTGCAGGAAGCAGTGCATTTTCATAAAGGACATGCAGCTGTAAAAAGACACCAAATTCCAGTTTTAGTGATTTGATTAAATGAGAAGCTAGATGTTCTCACTTTCATTAGCAAAATATTTACATACATGGTCAATTTTCCTATGGAATTAGCTTTAAAACTGCTTTTCTAAATCAGAAAATTTTTATAGACCAAAATCTTAGCATCAGTTTGAGCCTGCATTTCCAAAGGAGCTTATCTGCATACAAAGCAACTACGTCTTTATGTGTGAGTGAGCTTGTGTAGTTACAGCTACAGTACATTCTCTGGTTATCACATTTTCTCTAGCATTTCTGTTTCCAGCTTCCTAACAATAAAATCGTCGCAAACATTAAATTAAAATTTCACAAACTTCTGTCTGAATAGTCACTTTGTAAGCTTTTAACATAAGCTTGCTTGTAAATATTCTATTTTTTCTATTCTGTTTATGATTTCTTTCTTGTGGGGTACTTAACAAAGAAATTAATGTTTTGTTTGTGCTATTTCTTGGTCATGTCTGTGTAAGTAGCCCTTGAGATGGTTTCTTTGTATTCTTGCTCAGGAAACAGGCCAAACTAATGAACCTGAATCTAAAGCTTGGGAAAACTTGGATCAAAGAGGTAGCATTGATTAGTCTGAAAGGATTAGTCTTATCATAGAATGAGCTGCTCTTCAATGACCACTGAATTAATGCTCTTTGAACACGCACGTGTGTCCAAAGCACACATAACTACATAAAATTTGTTTTATAATGTAGCAGTGCCAGCCTTATAGCCCTTCTTGCTTATTTTCCTGTCCTTATGTTAATCATGGAACATGCTGAGTAACAAGTCCTTTCCACAAATGACAGACACTACTAGGAAATAACACATTTGGTTTTAGTTTTCACAACCTAATCATCCTGGATTAATTAAAAAGTTATAAAGATTTCAGTTAAAATGTAGATTATTTGAAATGAAAAATAAATGTATATAAGTCTGGAAGGTATCATCTCTTCTTGTACCTAAAATATTAAATTTCTTTGAAACTCACCTGTCTGCTCTCTCATTCTCACTCCAGAGACTGAATCTGCTATTTTCTTTTAGCCACCATGTTACAGAGAGCTAAAGTACAAGACTGTGTCTCCTGTTAATTGTAAGATACTGGATTTCAAGTCTAAAGACACTCTTACATAAACTGTGCTAGGGGATCTTAAGGGGAACTTCTTTACTGTTGCTCAAAAGTGGTGTTTCATTGATTAGCATCTTGTAACTGGAGAAAGATGCCTATGTTAAACTGAAGTAAATCTGATGCTAATATCTTTTGAGAACCTCAGCAAGGTTTATGTAACAGGGTCAGAGGTGATCCGTAGAAGCTGCCAGAACAATCACGTGAAACACAAACCAAGCACCACAGGCTCAATAATCCCACTTTCCCCAAAAGAAAAAGGTTACTTCAAATCTCAGCCAGAGTTCACATTTTCAGCCAACTCACATCTGTACAGCTGCTTCTCTACCTAACACATCTTGGATACCTTGGCATCTGCAAGTTTAGGAATAATCCAACTAAATTACCTATCAAGGTCCTTAAGAAAATACTGAGGAGACTGATTTAACATGTCTTGAATTTTCAAAGAAAGCAATACCTGCACGAGCAGGGAAAAGCCAAAGCTGATAGCACCTTTTCACAATGGAGTGCTCTTATCTCCCTTAGCTTTGGGATGTAAGGAACTTATAACAAAGTTAGAACTGCTACACCCTTGTCCTGACCCATATTTTGTTCAGTTTTTAAACTAACACTGATATGGACCTCTTTATGGCACAAAGCCAGAAGAGCAGACAAGGTAAATCTTTTTATTAACTACTGAGAGGTTAATTACTGTACAGTATGTTCTGTACAGTACTGTCCCAGCCTTCTATAAGCTTGCAAAAGGGTGACTCCTTGCAAGTACCACACATCATCTCGCTCAGGTATTGGCCCAAGACATCACTGTTAAAAGCTATTTACAGCTCGAGTATTGTCCCAAGACATTACTGTTAGAAGCTATTTACAGCACGTGGAATGCTGTGGGTGTTCCTCAGTATGGTCACTCGTAATCAGGTAAAAGTATAAGAATGCAAGTCCTAGCCTTAGGCACTTGCATTTCAAATCTCTAATGGTTCAAATTCGGGAAGCAAAGCTTTTTCACGGTTTGTGGCATCTGAAACAAAGACCTCTTGTAGGGTATCACAGCCATACAAGGCAGGTTGTTTTCTATTGGGTAAAAAGAGACATTGCATGAATTCCAGATGAATCGTCATACTATTCTTTGTTTTTGACTGTTAATTATTTATTACTTCTAAAAATGTATAAAAGAGTTAAGTCTGGCTTTACGTTTAATTCAATTGACTTAGTTGTCCCTGTTGTAGAGAAGAAGGCAGCAGCAGCAATTCTGAAGAGGGCTGCTTCTGAACTGCACTGAACTTCACTGGAAGCGAAGAATACTTCAGATAAGTGGTGAGTAGCATCTAGAAGTTGGACTTGACACTTTGCAGCAAATTTGGCAATGTTCTCAAGGGGTTGACTTGGGGAGGGAAAAATAGATTTATCTCGGTATAAACCAGCATTGTGAAATTTATAAACAAATAATATCCTGTGCTAACCAAGTGCTCAGCTTCTATCTAAGTAGTTATTAACTCTGAAATCTGTCTTCCTCTCCTAGAGCAACACATTTCTATGGAAAATAGCTTTAATTTTCACCAGAATTTATAGAAGAAAATCCACCAAAACTCAGCAACAACCCACAACAGAGCAATTCACTTTAAGATAAAAACTCAATCTTTCCTCTTCTCAGTATAAGAGACCAGATTGTGACTTGTATGAAACATTGAAATGTAGACACATAATTCACCATTTTGTAAAGGCACTTTAGGATGGACACTACAGGTACAGGAAAAAAATAGACATATATATTTTTTACCACTATGTTAACTAATTACTTACAAGACAGGTATTTCTGGAAGCTGGAGTGTCTAGAGTATTTGGGAATAGATTTTTCTAAATATTTCAGTACCACAGGAATGCTCTGTGTCAAACTAAAGTCACATCTCACCTGATTCCATCGATGGTATTTTAATATTGGGGCTGCTAGACATTTTTCATAAACAGTATAGGAAACATTGACTTGTGCAGTCTCACTTGAATCAGAATAAATCTAGTTTAACAAAACTACTTGAGAAGAAAAGAACCCCTTCAGTTCTTAATGGAGTTCCAGTGTACCTATTTTAACAAGGTAATTATGTCATTTATCACGCCTAACACATAAACTGTTATTGCCTTGGGGACACAGAAACTCAAAATGTGTTCTTCATATTGGATGCTCTAATTAATCGATCTTTTAATTAATCAGTGGTGGATTTCTTCTGTGTGAGTGTGCATGTGCCTTACAGTACTAGGGAGAGGAGTCCATTCATTGCGGCACACACCACAAACTAGTGACAGGAGCATCTGGCTTGAAATACAGGCAAACCCTCAGCTTACGTCTATTACACTGCAAGGACAGCTCCATTTTTCAAAGGCACAAGCATGCAGCCATAGAAAACTTCTGCTATGGTTGAGTAGAAAAAAGATAGCAGCACACAACCTATGGGATAGGAGTGAGATGCAAAACTTTTCTTCTCCATGCTCTTTTACCAGGGTTATAGNAAGTCTTTTGAAACATGGACTTATTTCCAGCACAAAGCCTAGCAAACCAAAAAAAATAGGTTGGGCACTTTTGCTTCCCAAAGGCAAAAATTATTAGATGTCAATCTTTCATGGACAGTAACACTTACTGAGTCTGTTTGGATTATTTTTACACAGATGTGTTTTCCAAACCTTTGCCATTCACACCTTACTGTGGTGTTGTTTCTCTTGGTGCTTCTTCTTCCTACTTCTAAAAGAAAGCAAATTATTCCGTGCTACAATTGAAAGAGGTGTGCCCTGAGGGGTCAAAAGTCCTTTCCATCCCTGAGAGGTCATACTAATTATAGCTACAAGTAAATTTTGTCACCTGGAGGCTCTCTTCCACATTTCTCCTGTCCACAGCAGTGCAATGTTGACATAGACATTATTTTTCTATAGAGATAATGTAATTTTGTAATTTTTGGGAGACAGATAGGGAAGCTGTGCATGTCCATCATGAGGAATTTGTGACAGAAGAAACTTTTATATCACAGATAAACAGCCTGAAGCTTGTTTGTGTTTTGCTTTGGGTGGAGTGACCAGGGCTTTGGTGTAAGTCCACACTCACCTGTTCAAGATGGCAAATGGGTCCTCGCTGGCCACTGAGCCTTATCATCAGAGTGGACAACAATAATTAATCTAGCCCAGGTTTTATACACTTCTTAGTCTGGCTTGGTCTTGTTGATTTTTTTTTTAACATCTTTGTCCTTTAACTCCGCTTTTTTGAGGTGGCCATCTCCTTGGTGATTTCATAATCTAACTTGGCAAATATGGCTGTTTAAAATCTTAGTTCACCTGAACTGCTCCATTTGCATATTTGCTTTTTCTGAACACCAGAGCTTTCCAACAGCTTTTCTTTTTCCTGACCTGCAGTCAGTAAATGAAAGTTGAATGTTCAATAGAAGTTCAGAACTAAACCTGGATTACAGTAGGTTTATTCATACCTCTCCCAAGTCAGTCTGCTGTGCCAGTCATAATGTTCCTTTTTTGTGAGCTGCTGAGCCTTCCTTGCCAAAGCTAACAATTCATAAGACTCAGCTGGATTGCATGTCCTACCAATGAACTCAACCCATACATTGCTAAACAAACTGTTGGATAAGTAGATAAGCAAACTGTAGATAAAATGGAAGATGCCCCTTGGGCTGATGTAAATGAGCCTTTCCTGATTTTTGAGTTGCCTCCTGACTAACTGTAGAAGATATGGAGCAGAAAAATCTTATCTACTGTGACAAAGAAAAATTAATGAATTAATATCTTTGAATCGACAGCTGAAGCAACTTTACCTGTTACTAGCAATATGAACTTCAGAGGGAAGGAATACACTTTTCCACACTATCTAATAAAAATTTTCAGTGAATGGTAAACAACAGCATCAGAGCAAATGTGAGCCTTTCATTCTCCTAAGTGGATCATCACTTCCTTAGATTTTGTCAAACACTGCAATCTGAAGATCAGGTTTCTGCTTGCTGTAATCATGTCTCTCTTCCCTGCACACAAGTCAATGAGATACAAAAATAACACTGAAAAATCCATCCAGGATTTCAGTGATTTCTACTCCATCCCCCCAGTACAGATTTCTTATTTTTTGCATCAACTAAAATGTCTGTTCTGGATATGGTACCATTCCTTTTGCTACAGTTAAGTCAATATGTTAAAAAGCTAAAAGAGGGTTACCTGACCTATAGGAAGGATGGCTCAGTCTTAACCCTTCCACGGATGGTGCACTGCTAGCAATTAAACTTTCCAGACACAATAGACATATCTTAAAATGTTTTAAAGATGTTCTGAAAAAAATTCAGCCACATAAAAATAAGTGCAGTGAGGGAAGGCAGATACAAGTTATCCCTGCTAGTGGCTTAGCTGTGAGGTTTTATCTCCTTAGATGCTTAGCAGATTGTTTCTGACTGTGTTGTTTCAGTTTCAGTGCTGTGACCCATATACTCTTTATCTTGTCAGCTCCTAAATTCCAGTTTGATGATGCTTTGTTTGTGCTCTGTCAGAACCTTCATTAATTTAATTATCTACATTATCCATATATGAAATTTGTATGGCATGTGGGAGCTCAGTGAATAGGTCATGACATTATTTTTCATATACGTGTTAAATGTGGAGGGGACAGGAGACCTGTTTGATGAGACTAAGCCTCTCTCCTATAAAGTGACATACATTTCCATGAAAGCCATTTTTGAAGAATAATTTAGCACGAATAGACTAAGGCCCTTTGAAGCAGAGGAAAAGAATGTTGTTTGCAGGTTGTTAGTACTGACTGTGCTGGTAAGTAGAGAGGGAAGAAGGTAACTTTTCAGGCTTTAGTACTTCTAGGATGCTGTTACATCTCTAGTTTCTTTTACTTAAAAGCTCAGACTGATTACTTGGAACCATCTGATATAATGGGTCCAGTTCTGCCAATGTCTCATAGAAGTGAGTTCATGTTAAAAACCTCTTGTGTGTGTGATGGTCTCAACACTCCAGTGTGCTGTTTCTCCAAACTGGCTGTTACTCCCTGTGTCTCATAGCTCACTGTCTTGTATACTCTTGCCTGGAAGAAAACTTGTATTCGGGACTAGATGTATCATTACCATAATGGCCACGTAAGCAAAAATCTTGGAATGTGCTGTCATCTCAAGATGTCAAAGCAGAGGAACACAGTAACCCATGTTCCAAATTAACTGCACAAACTGGTGGACTGCCCAAGATCATACAATGAAGCACCGTGTAAATACCAGATCCTCTCTGAAACACTAGAATCCAGTTTAGTTTCTTAATAAATTAAGATTAAAGTGCCATTTAACATTATTAAAGTACATGTTGATGTACAGGCAAGAATTTGCTTGACAGAACAGTAAACAAATGGACTCCTCCTTTGCAAATGTGCAATGACCTAGCTAGTATAAGGTCTAATATTAATTAGAATCACGCTAACAATTAATCACAATGTCCTGCCTGGAACCCGGCCATAGTAATGTAGTTCCACCTGACTGACTAAACTTCTTTTGTAGTTGCAGTGGGTCTGTTGTTCCTGCCCTAACAGTGACAGCAGGTCTACTAAAGAGCCTGTATATTTATCCCCTCCTGAACAGTAACACAACTTTCTCTCTTTTCTTCCTCAGCTATTAGTTAACAAGGTAACAGAATGGATAACAAACAGCAAAGCAATGGCATGATGAAAGAAATCAGTGCAGTGAAGAAGAAAGTGGTGAGTGAATTCATCAAATCTTCATTTTGCTATTTGGGGACTGGAGGTAGAAAATAATTATTTGGAACCTATATGAATACTTACCTTTTTTGTGAGTAGCATATGTTTACTTTCTGTAAGTTACCAACAGTGATTGTAAAGGGTCAAAAATTGTGAGTGTGTTACGGTGAGAAATTATGTACATCTTAATCACATCTAGCCATATTATTTGTATCTGACTATGAACTGAACTACTTGTGCTGTTATTTAATATGAAATGAAACAAAAAAACCCACAGGTGTCTGATTCATCTCAAATACAGTCTATGTATTCCAGGGGTTTGATTCCCCTAACTTGACTCTTTTGCTGCTTACAACAGTTCAAAGAGATTATAAATGTTGTCCAGATCATCTACCAACATGTCCAATAATTTTACACATTAATGAGTAGCATCTGGCTTCCTATTCAGACACCGGTCATCTTGATCACTTCACTTCTAACAACACTTCCAAGTTGCTGCATCATAAACTGCTTTCCAGCCTGCATTGCTCAATGGCATTACTTACTATGTTTTTGAGAGCTCTAAGCTAGTTCTGAGGTGTGTACCATATCAGAAGTGAAAACAGATCAGGTTTACACCAATATTAGCTACAGTCATCTGGGAACAATTCCCAGATGCACTTAATACTCACCATTGCCAACTAGAAGGTGTCATTTAACTCCTAGCATTTCAAAATTCCTTGTTTGCAAGTAGATACCTTCAAACATAATAGCTTAAAGCTTTTATCTTCCCCAGGTGGCATGTCTAATCCCCATCCTTTACACAGCAGTAGTATGACGTGTCATATCTAAACCTCCTAAGGCTGTGGAAACATCCTTAACAT
>VYXC01001688.1:21751-122769 GCA_013397175.1 Platysteira castanea | reverse complement strand
GGGACGGCGGACGCGCCCACCGGGGCGTAAGTAGCGCGGGGCAGCTTTCTGTGCTGCGGGTATGCCCGCAGCCCTTTCCGCGGAGCGGGAGCGAGCCCGGCGGTGCGGGCGGGGAAGCTTGGCCTGCGCNGAAATCAGTGCAGTGAAGAAGAAAGTGGTGAGTGAATTCATCAAATCTTCATTTTGCTATTTGGGGACTGGAGGTAGAAAATAATTATTTGGAACCTATATGAATACTTACCTTTTTTGTGAGTAGCATATGTTTACTTTCTGTAAGTTACCAACAGTGATTGTAAAGGGTCAAAAATTGTGAGTGTGTTACGGTGAGAAATTATGTACATCTTAATCACATCTAGCCATATTATTTGTATCTGACTATGAACTGAACTACTTGTGCTGTTATTTAATATGAAATGAAACAAAAAAACCCACAGGTGTCTGATTCATCTCAAATACAGTCTATGTATTCCAGGGGTTTGATTCCCCTAACTTGACTCTTTTGCTGCTTACAACAGTTCAAAGAGATTATAAATGTTGTCCAGATCATCTACCAACATGTCCAATAATTTTACACATTAATGAGTAGCATCTGGCTTCCTATTCAGACACCGGTCATCTTGATCACTTCACTTCTAACAACACTTCCAAGTTGCTGCATCATAAACTGCTTTCCAGCCTGCATTGCTCAATGGCATTACTTACTATGTTTTTGAGAGCTCTAAGCTAGTTCTGAGGTGTGTACCATATCAGAAGTGAAAACAGATCAGGTTTACACCAATATTAGCTACAGTCATCTGGGAACAATTCCCAGATGCACTTAATACTCACCATTGCCAACTAGAAGGTGTCATTTAACTCCTAGCATTTCAAAATTCCATGTTTGCAAGTAGATACCTTCAAACATAATAGCTTAAAGCTTTTATCTTCCCCAGGTGGCATGTCTAATCCCCATCCTTTACACAGCAGTAGTATGACGTGTCATATCTAAACCTCCTAAGGCTGTGGAAACATCCTTAACATCTTAATTGGCTACAAGTCTTGTGGTACCTTCATTTTCCAGCCTCAGCAACATGGGAAAAGTCTTCCTCACCTTAGTCTAGAGCCTTGCTCACAGAAAGGCTGCCCAGGTCTCCAGCCGGGACCGAGGCAGGGACGCCCTGCAAGCCGTGGTCCCCCAGCCCCAGTGCCACTCTGGAGGAGGGTCGCGATGGACACCAAGCCGTGACATTCCCCTGCCCTACCTGCGCTGCTGGGGAAACCCCTGCGAGGGACAGGGCCTGTCGGGCTGCCCGAGGCACGGCGGCGGGGGGGCACATTCTCCTAAGTTATGTGCGAGCACGCACAGAAGTGAGCTCGTGTTCCCCCATCGCCCGCAGCCCCGGGCACCGGCTCTGTCCCCTCCCAGGAGCCGCGTNGGACGCGGGGCTGGTGCGCGGAGGCTGCGGGAGCCAGAGTAACAGCCCAGGGCTACCCCGAGAGCCAGGAGAAGCTCAGGTTGCACAGCTCTTTGCCGCTCGGAAAGTTGTTGGTGCCGGTGCAGGGGAGGCCGGTGGTGGGCAGAACTAAAAAGAGTGCAGCCGCCGAGCCGGGACCCGGAGCATGGGCGGGGGGCAGCGCGGGGCCGGTGTGTGCCCGGCCGGGAAGCACAGCCGCGGCCGCGGGTGAAGCGCCGGCCGGCGGGAGCAGAGCAGGGCGAGGGCGCTGCTGCTTCCTCGCTGCTCCCCAGGACCACCCGTATCGGCAAGCTCTCAGGGGAAGGCCAGAGCCAGGGAGAAAGGGACGGAGGTTTCCCTTCATCTCCCGCAGCTCCTAGGGCAGAGCAGCCGGAGGGCGCCGAGTCCGCGGACACCTGCCGGGAGCGCCCGCGGCTTGCGGGGGACCTGGGTCCTATTAAGGGTATCCCCGGCAAAGTGCTCCAAAGTCCGCCTTTCCTGTGTCAATAGAAAGTCTTAGCAATATCTATTTTAAAAGATTAAACTTCCTTAGTCATGCATGCAATATTTACCACTAACAATTATGTTTAATTTTAGTTTGAGGAGGGGGTTATAACTAACCAAAGTACAATACTCTGTGTTTTGAAAACTGAAGCGCAAACTGAAATAAAAACTATCATGCATTAAATTAAAAAAAAAAGACAATTTGAGACTCATGGTAGCCAGCACAAATATTACACTGCATACTGAACAAGGACTGGAGTTGAGAAAAGCATCTGCAGACCACAGTGCCCTGGGATCTGTGATTAGACCAAAAATGTGGGCTTTGACAAGTAAGCAGTCCTCGGGTATCTGCAAGTCTTTGCTGTGAACTGACATGCAGCTTTCCTGACTGAACACTTACTGCTGTGGTGACAGTCACATGTTCCTGGCCTTGGGCTGACAGCAGCGATGCATGAGCACACGCATGGCCGTGAAGCCAAGGAACACCTGTGAAGGAGGCGTGGTTGCCTTCTTGTTTCCTGGCAATTGTAAAAGACATTGTGAGTTGTGTTTCTCTTTCCTTTCCTTTTATTAATGTTGCCACGGTTAATATTTTTTTTGAGCAACAGTTTGATTTTTTTTTTCACATTCTTACTTCATTGTGCTTTCATCTTTATCTGGTGTTGCTGAAGCCTGAGCAAATATTTAAAATAATGAATGAGGAGACAGGTCATGGAGAAGTTGAAGTTCATGTTCCAAATTCCAAAAGCTCTGAACTGAGTGAGCCTGAGGTTTTCTGCAGCAGCGTATAGACTTTAAAACTTCGTAGTATTGAGTAAGTTTCTAAACCCAGCTATTACAGTGTAAGGTTTTCCAAGCACTTCTGTGATTTGTCCTGTATTGTCTTCCACTTACCCTCATGTACATATAATTTGCCTGTGCTGAAAGACTTACG
The DNA here is from genome assembly GCA_013397175.1 of Platysteira castanea. Taxonomy (NCBI): domain Eukaryota; kingdom Metazoa; phylum Chordata; class Aves; order Passeriformes; genus Platysteira; species Platysteira castanea. Next base: position 119,898 of record VYXC01001688.1, on the reverse strand, counting down.
CATCCATTGGTGTTTTGAATAATGATTAGGCTATATATTCCAAGTAATTTTGCTTGCAGAATTTTTCTGATGGGTCTAATGTTGTTAGAGTAGAGCTCTTTAGAAATATTGCATCAAGATTACTGCATAACACTTGGGAGCTCACGCTTATTGTTTGTGAACCCTTTTCGGAGCACCCTGGTAGACCACCAGGAATATGCCCCCCAGCATCATTCCTTGAGAGTAGTAGCAATTTCTTCTAAGTGCAGGAATGCTTGTGCATAGCAGAGCATAATGCTTCATAAGCACCTAATATGAAGTGTTATCATCAGAAGTTAAATAAAGCCTTATATCAAGTTTCTACATTTTGCTAACAAAGTAATGGTGCAAACTGTGTGTGTGTGGCAGGCTGATTTTAAGAAGCTGGCTAATAATAATAAATTGTGTTTAGCTTATGTAATGATCTCAACGGGATATATTTCTTACACAAGGCTTTTTGCCCCCTGCACACTTCCTCCTGACCCTACCAAAAGCAGGCTGGTTAATGAACTGTGTAATCTCTTAAAAGGTTCCCACATCATGTGGAAGAAGTTAAAAACACTCAGCCATCCTACAGGCTGCATTTTGAAGGCTCAGGATTGGCAGCTACGAGCGTGGCAGACCCCACACTCGTACACAGTTGTACACTATGATCCCCACCCTGGCACCTGGGTATCTTATCTCTTCCCCATGGGTCACAGTGAGTTTATGCCAACAGTGTGGCACAGGAGCTCTGGCACATGCCAATAGCCACAGTGTGTTCTCCTGCCCTGCTGTGCCTGCGAGGCTGGTGGAGCTCGTTCCAGTCCACTGTCACTGCTGCTCTGCCATGTGCCAGCTACACAAACCTTCGTGCTCCAGACCTTCATTTTCCAAAGCGAACACACAACTTTGGGCAGTTGACAGAATGTATTGACTCATTAACCTGTTGTGGTGTGGTGAGTGATATAACTGAAGTTGAGTTTCTTAGGCCTGTTTAAGCAGTCTTCCTCCTTTTGAAAGGATGGAGGCTTCAGTGAGCGAGGAGGCTGGGCGTAAATGGCAGTGGTCTGTGCCTGAAATTCTAAATTCTTATCATAGTTGTTCTTTAAATTGAAAACACATTAAAAAGACATCAATTTTAACATATTCAGAGTTGTCTTTCATTGTCTACAAAATGGCATTTGCAATTGACCAGCCACCAAAACACTTACTTCAATGTCTCTTGGGAATGGCTGGCAGTGGCCTCTTCTGCCACAGTCTGTAACCCAGCAGGAAAAATGAGTGGCAGAAAGTAATACTGGGAAAGGTAGAAAGGACCCTGAAATGCAAAATCTCTCAAATCAAAGCAGCTCTACTTTTTATTATTATTATAGCTGATGTGGAAGAAGAAATTGCTTGCAGAGGTGGGCTAAAAAAGTGTAAGAGGAGGATGAGGGGAGGAGAGGTACAGGTGTGTCAGTGGGAAAAAGGGCAAAAGAGTCTCCACTGGAGAGTGTGTGTGGCAACAAGTTACTGTTGGAAACTTGCATTCAGGTTACAAAACCTAGTTTGTAGGCATCATTTTAATTTTTTTGGTCACAATTTCATTAATCCTTATGGCAGTGGGGGGCACATCACCTCGTGAGTTTTCATTCGAGTCAGATCTACCCACAGATCTGTTGTACCACATATATGCTACTTCTTACTTTGCTGTGTTAGTGATATACTGTCAACAGTTTCCTTTGCTGAGATTATGCTTCCCCAGCATTTTACTTTTTGGTGTGGGAGCTGATAGAATGCTTGCAGCAGAACTCTGTGAGGTTGAAAGGAGTTCAAATGTTCACTTATGACTCCATAGATGTTAACTGAGATGCTGACACTTCAAATTTAATGTATCTCAGATTGAGCAAGGGGAAGTGTTTCAGGTTATTTCTCCGCAGCAAGGACATCTGCCTGCAGAAGCTGTGCAAGATAGCTAAGGAGCGTTTAAAACCTGAGGTACATTAATTTTGAGTAACTAACAATGGCTGCATATTTTCTTTGTTTTTCAGAATTGGTCTGGAAGTCTTATTGTAGCCTCTTTAACTGGTGCTTTTGGGTCGTCTTTTCTTTATGGTTACAATCTGTCGGTGGTGAACGCTCCCGCCGGGGTAAGTGACTGACTAAAGTGGAATTTAATATCAGCAGAGGGCAGCCTTGTCCAGCTATTCTGCTCCTCAGCAGTCTGCCTCTGTAGTCCTCCTGATTACATAGCAGAAGGGGATTAAATCTCATATAGTAACTTTCCTTTGCCCATAACCTCCTTTCTGCTCCCCATGAGGTTTTCATATAAATTCAGTAGCTGTCAGAGAGCTAAATGCTGCTGTTGAGGTGAATGGGTGCACGTGGTTCGCTTCTCATTCTCTCAGGCCCAGGTTAATCCTAAATCTTCTTGCACACTTTTATGTGGTAAAGTATTTTTAATATCTGACTGGTGAGTATTCGGGAGCTGCATGCACATGTTCAGCAACTTCTTTTCATGTCATTCAATTCTAGAGGGTTGCACAACTTTTCATTCACACAGTAGTGATATTATAAATAATGCTTCTGGTTTCCTCCTAAATAATGGCCCTCTTCTTCTGTGTTTTGTTGTGATGCCTTGTTTGGTTCTGAATTCTAAACTTCTGGGTTGACCATCTATTGGCTGCAACATGTGGGATAGATTTGATGAATAGAGCACTGCGAAATCAGTATACAAAATTTGTGGGGATTTCATTAAAATACCAGTTATTACAAATGGAAATATAAACATTTTGTTTTTTACACTGGCTGTTTAGAGACCCTCAATTCAGTCAAGTGCAGCAGTAAGCAATTCAGTGGAGTTGCAAGCAACACTATTTTGAAAAGTAGCTAGTAAATATTCAGAATTAACTGTGCAAATTACATTTCAAAATAGTTCCTTTCCAAAGTTAAGCTCCTTCTTTCATGAAAATGTCCTATTAAAATTTTCTAGGCTACATTTCCACCTAAGCAGGTTTTTCCTTTTAAAGATGGATGCTGTATTTATGCAAATAATGAAAGAAGCATGTTTTTTAAAATTTATGTTTCATATGTGCATTTTATTTGATAAACTGTTGACCCAAAGGACTAGGAAGAGACTCAGCCTATAGAAATTTTTAATTGCTTACTTCATAACTTCTCAGTGTTTTCTCCAAGTTCCTGGTGTTTTATATATCGAAAATTCAAGGTTGGATAAATTGGATGTTAATTCTAGCATGACATGTCCAGGCATCACTTCACCTTGCAGTCATCAGTGGATAAACATGGTTTGAAAAAAATCAGCAAAAAGCCGTAATTCTGTGGGCAATGGTATTGATGGTCCTGATGGTAAAAATCCTTCCTGGCTGTCAGCAGAGCAGTGAGAATGAGCCGATTTCTAAACTTTTAAGTACTATTTTAAAAATGGACTATCCTGGTAGTCAGAGCTCTCCTATCACTTTCTTCAGGAGTAAGGGAAAGAAAGGATGATAGGATGTGCTCCTTGGCAACACTCAGACAGTTCTCTTTGAACCATGCGTTAGATTACAGTGGTGATCGGAGTGTGGGTGGGCAGGTTGAAAATGCATCCCAGTGACAAATGCTAAATTCCGGGTTTTGTGCTCAATAACACTTTCAGGATAGTCTGGTTTTGCTTGGAATCTTTAGTGTGGCTTTAGGACTGAAACTGGGAACTCTGTGGATGGCTTTGGCCATACCATTACAGGTATGCATGAAGTCTCCCCTGGTGTTTCAATGTTTGATTGAGAACTTTGTACCTTTCTTATTCATGTTAAGCCATACATTAGCTAGAGCTAAGGAGCAGTCCTACTGACAAGGAAGTTGTGTAGCTCAAGAATAAAATACCAGTCTGTCCTCTGGCCCTCTCTCCAGCTCCAGGATTAATGTGTGTCCTCCATTTGTCTACGACAAACCACTTTCCTGTCCCTGTCCCAGGAGCTGCAGTGATCAGGTTGAAGGGAAGAGCATAGGCTGAGGTCATAGCCATGGTGGGGAGCAGTGAGCCGTACCAGCAGCACAAGAAACGGAACCTTTGCCCGCTCTGTTTTCCCCTGTATGTTACTAAATCAGTCGGCTCCTAGGTGACCCTTTGGGAATACTGATGTGAGATGACTGAGAAATGCCAAAGCAGAGCATCTTGTAGCTGTAGATAACAGCAGCCTTGTAAGAGGTTATACTGGGAGTGCAGTAATTCTTACAAGTTGTAAGCTGAGTTTCACTTATAAACTTGGTAGGACCAATAACTTCTTGTGGTGACATGCAGCTTACAGCTGACATTGGCAGATGTCCTTCTCTCCATGGGATGCTGGCTATCTTCTGCCCCTGTTTACTTTAGTACAATTCCTCTTGATGCTGAAGTCCTCCAAAATTAGAGAAGGACTGTATGATCCTTTGAGAAGTAGTGAAAAAAGTCTTGATAATGACTGTTGACTAAAACACAGAATGTTTCCAGGATCCTGAAACGACCATGTCAGTAGGATGACTGAGCTGATGGAGTGAGGGAACTTAAAAAAAGACTTGTGTCCATTGTTGTAAATTCTTGTGTCCATTTTTCTTCTTTTTGACACAAATTGTGTCAGCTCATCAAACCATGGGAATTCTATAGTTCTCACTGGTGAGCTTTACTTCAGGTCATCTCACGAGGCAGAGTTAGTCTAAATTCCTGATTGTTGCAAGGGGGAAATAAGCTGCACATACTCTGTTCAGAGCTGAGATTGCTTCCCACTCAGTTCCCTGTAGTTCTGTGGGAAAGAGCATGGCCCATCACAGGTATTGTTCCCTGAGAAACCCAGAATTACAAGTCTCCAAGGGCTTGTTCAAAGAGTTACCAGAATTTATTAAAAACATATGGGAGCATTTGGCAGTAGGAAGACAAAAGATTTAATTGAATACAAGTTGTGGCTGTCTCTTTCTGAGCTGAATTTCTACAGTTCATTTCATGGACCGATTGTGGGCAATGCCTGTGAAACAATGATGTGCTTTGTGCTCTGTGCGGGAAGCAAAGTCCCTGCTACTTTCTGGTTTGCAGCCCTTGCCCTCCTTCTGCAGGAGGCTGCAGCTCTGAGTTCCTATGGCACAAACATACAGCCTGCTATGACAGCTGGTTCAGTAGCTGTCACTGTGTGTGAATGACCTCTGTAACCATGAGTAAGAAAAGGAAAATATTTCCCTTGTATTTAAAATACATCCATTAAATTCACATATATATGTAAAACTATATATATTCCTTATATTCCTCTTTTTTACTCTTGCACTACAATCATAATGAACTGAGACAGTTGAGAAAATAAGATACTGATATCAGTCAGCTACCATTTTTTGTAGGCTTTGTTTAGGGGCTAAAATTTTTGCATACAGGTTTATGCCTTTAGTGTTATTGAGATACCTGATAAAAATCCCAAAGGAGCCTTTCCACAGAATTCAATGCATTCAAATCCAGTGGATTTTTCTATCAGGTTTGTTTTGTTTCATGTGCATCTCTCGAAAACCTCTGTGTTTTACTGGCTTCCTATTTACTGGCAGTGGGAATCCAGAGAGAGGTGCTGGTACATGTCAGAACATCCATCTATCTGTTACTAGTGAGCGTTGTAGTTTGTACTTTCTTTTCTTGAATATTTGCAGTATTTTGGTGTCTCCTTGTAAATAACTAATCTCTGCTGAGAAAATTAGTCATAACACAAAGGGAGAGTAATTTACATACTATTTTTAGCCATTATCATTAAGAAGAAATGTTAATAGTGTTCTAAAAGTGTTTTCTCTCAGTATTCATTATTATCAGAAATTAATGTCACATAGACAAGAAGATGTCTGAATCTAAATATAATCTGAGTATTGGTGCTAAAGAACTAAGATGTTACTACTTGATTTAATGGCAGATTCATTTAGAAGCTTACTGTGAGACTTCTACATGATTCAAGCACCAAATTGACTTTTCCTCTTATTTTTTTTTTTTTTAACTTTTTTCCCCCTGTCTGTTTCGAGACATTTAAGATAGAATAGGAGAAATAACCCTGCTCTCCTTTTAATTCAGGGCATTGATTCAGGCAACTGTATGTTCTACCTACAGCTTTCTCAGGTACTTTGCAGATGGAGAGGTGATGATTCAAACTAAAAGCCCTCAAATCGAGTATTTTATATGTCCAAGGCCAGAAGTTTTAGATAAAGTTTGACATCCCTAGTTTGAACAGGGAAAATGTAGTGGCTTATAATGCTGAGTCCTGTCCCAGAATAATTTAGGAGCTGTTACATTCTGAAGGAATCTGGAGAAGAAACTGTGAAAAAGTGCCAAGGTTAAACTTTTGATGCTGTAGAGATGAGAGCTTTTCCCAAGTTTGTTGTGCCTTTCTGCTGTAGTGACTGCAACTGCCTGGTACTGCATCCTCGCCAGAGCATCAGGCACCACGGTGGCATTTCCTTGGTTTTAAAATGGGAGCAACATAAAAACAAGGAAGCTTGACTAAATAGAAAGTAAATAGGTGACGTCTCTGCAGGCGGTACACAGAGTATGTTAAGATGCTGTCCTGGAGCTATAACATCTTTACCTCTTAAAAAAATTAAGAACTTGGTGGAATTAAACATCAGGGGAGGGAAGTTGTTAGAAGGCATCCTTCAAAAACCTGCAACTGTGCTCATGTGAGGAAAGCAGAAGAGTGTAAACTTTGGCACATTAAAGGCTGAAGAGTGATCTGGTCCTGGACTTTCTTGTCAACCTGCAGGGTTTTTCCCCTACCTTGTTTGTGACTGCCTTGTAGTTACATGTGTATATGCTTGGACTGATTCAGTTTTATTGCAGTTGTATCACAAATGAGGCCCCATTTTTTGGAGGAGGGAGACAGAAGAGCAAGAGTGATTCCCGCAAGCAACCTACTGTGGTTTTTTTTGGTTTTTAGTTCTGTTTCTCTCAGTTGTATTCTTAAAGTGTGATTTGTTTCTATATGTATTTTTACTATGTATTTTCTTTCAGTATATCAAGAAGTTTTACAATGAAACTTGGGAGAGGAGATATGGCTTCTCGGTGGATGAAGGCACGCTGACGCTCCTCTGGTCCATAACCGTTTCTATTTTTGCCATTGGTGGCCTTGTGGGTGCCATTATTGTTACCCCAACTGTGAAGTTCTTTGGAAGGTAAGAGTTTTGGAAAAGTTGGATTTCCTAAAGTAGTTTCTCACCTAGTCTCTCTAGAAGGTTTTACTTTTATTAAAAGAAAAAAAACAAAAAAACCCACAAAAACATCTTTAAATTCTGAAAACATACTGTGCATCATTTGAGTCACAGAAGCCATTTGCTCCAAGGAGGAAGTGGGTTGAGATGTCAAGGAAGGCAACTTGTCAGAAGTGTCAAAGGAAAATATCACAAAACAGAAAAGATCTCACAAAGGACTGGCAGATTCTTGTTTCAAGCGTCTACTGATTACCTTACTGTAAGCAAATAAAGTTGTCAACATATCTCATTTGCTTCTTAACAGCTTTTGTTGTCATACCGTAATAAAAATTTACTCTTTTTTCCATCCTTGTGTCAACTTAAAATACAGTTTGAAGAACTGGACTAGGATGAAGTTCATGTATGGTCTTCCCCAAGAAGCAGGGAATGCCATCCGTATTCTGTACAATGCAGTATTTGACCAAGTCTTGACCATAGAGAATATGAGTTTTTTAGGAATGTTTGTGTTGGTGTGTGTTTACATTTTTGCTGCAGGTACTAACTAGGTATTTCTGTCAAATTTTTGTGTCATAGAATCTTTCAAAGAGAATTTTAAAAGTAATTTATAATTCTTCTATATTTAGAAGGGCATGAAAGAAACCCCACCATTGTAGCACTCATCATAACTGCTCATTTAGATTTTCCTTAATTGTAAATTCAATATTATTTGATATTTTTTAGTCAGTTAAATCACTGGAGAATGTCATCATGGAGGCTTAAATATAAGTGTAAACCTCCAGTGTTCTTACTCTTCTGTTTCACTTTTTGACTATTTCCATTAGATTGTACCTTCCTAGGTGTATTTTTCATTCTCTCAACTTGTCTATATCTCATTTTTCATCTCAAAGGGTGTATTTTCAATTTTTTCCATTCATGCTTACAGCAAATCAGTATTCCTAGATGTTACTTGTTCTTCATGAATTTATTTTGTCACCTCAGCACTTGATTTTCAATAGTTAAATATTTTACATAGTCACGTTATTTTTTTTTAATGTTTTAATTTTTCTCGCCAAACCATACATTTGGTTTTAACACACTTGTTAGAAATATTAAACTGTGCCTGACTCAGACTGGTTAATTCCCAGAATACTGCTGAGTCTTTATTAAAATAAAGTGAAGTAAAAATGGCTTCACAGAAGGCTTGCATTTTCAATGATGAGTAGAAGAGCTTTGTGAGCAGGTTTGTTAAAGTGGTGGCTGATCTCTGTCATAGATACACCACTTTTATTGGAGCTGGTCAGATTTCCAGGGCAGACCTTTACACTTGCAGACTCGGTCCTGTTTATTATAATAAAACAATATTTTGTTTATCTCCATTAAGCCATGAAAACAGCTCTGTTATAGATCAGTGGATGGGTGCTGGAGCAGAGATGGGAAGGGGCTGTGTGAATAAAGGCTGCTCACCAAAGAGTGGTGCTTGAGTTTGCTGTTCACAGCGCAGTGTGTTTGTCTGGTCTCAGAACCCAGACTGACACATCATTATGGTAATTGAGGAGCACATTGTGAAATGTTGACAGAACAATAAAACACTTTGCTGGTAAATTGCTCAAGTGTAGTTTGGAGGGTTGTATGTATGATGAAGCTGAGCTCCATTTACACTGACACAGAATAATGAGCTAAGGGGGATTAAAAGCATTAGTCAGAAAAAATGTTCAAAATAACACTTTTGAATCATATTGCTGTAAGGGTAAAAACATGAATTCCAAATTACTGGATTCCTAGGCCCTATTTGCTTCCAGAGATATGTAATTTTTTTCAAAGGGAACCTTCACCCACATAAACATAATTCCCATGTTCAGATGTGGCTTTGACACTTCATAATTTAAGTTCTCCTCTTCTAATGAAGAGGGTCTGCTGCTGTTTATCCTGAGCACCCAGACCAATATGCTCAAGGGATTGTTTAGGTCACTGCTAGGGACATATAAGGCTGAGCATCACAACAGGCTCCTCTTCTCCCTCTAGGTAGCACAGCCAGTGGTCACACGCAGTTCCTTCAGTGAGAGAAAGGACAGTGCAAGGGGCCGGGGTCAGTGTGCAGCAATTTCTCTGCGCCATTCCTTGCTCCTTGCTCCTCCTGTGCTCCAGAGTGGGTCCCCATGGACCACAGTCCCTCTGGGGATGTCCCTGCTCAGGTCTGGATCCCCCTCTCCTCCACTGACCTGGTTATTCCCTCTCTCCATCTCTTCACAGAAGCCACCCCTGCAGCCCCTTCACCTCCAAAACCTTGCCACAGACACCACCTTATTTAGTAACACCCTAAACAGCATGTTTTCTTGCTTTCATTTCCTTTTCAGCCTGCCAAAGCCTTTGTTTTTATCATGCTTAGTTAGGTTATGATTTTCTCTTCTCAGCTGCATAGTACAAGGGTTTGCTGGCCAACTTTTTTCTCAAAAAAATATGTATTTTGTAGTTTTTATTTAAATTAAGGGAGAAAAAAGTAGTATCTTCAGATGAATGTATAAGACTTGTTTGACCTGAATGAATATTTTGTTTCCATTTTTGGCATTATTATATCACTTCAGCCATCTCAGAGTGTATATCCATTTGAAAAATCTGTTTCAAATAGTACAATCATCACTCTTGACAGCTATGTTGTATAGACTTTAAATGAATTGTACCTCATTTTTCAATCTTTACGCCATGTTATTCAATCAGTGTTAAAAACCTCACTAGAAAGCAGAAGGAGTAATTAAAAATATCAGTATTAAAAATACTTCATTTTGAAAATGTGTATGCATGTGTTGTGAGAAGTTGGGTGACTTATTCAATGGGTGTGAGATTTCCAGTTGATACCTACATGCTGAAAAGAATGAGAACTGGTGGGTCAGTTTGTCACCTGCTCTAGAAAGGAAAGGGGTAGACAGCCTTCCTGGTCATTCCTCTTCTTTTGAGTGAGTCCCTCAAACTTGAGCAGAAAGTTCTGAGAGATGAAAACTGAAAGGAATTAAGCTGTTGGCAAACGAGGAATTTAGATGCTTTGGAAATTTTAAAAAATATTTTTGTGATTTTGTTTATATTTTTCAACTAAATAATAATTTGCCATAAAGAGTATTTATTTTATTTGAAAAAAAATAATGTTTTATTTAACAGTTAGAGAATGAAATAATTTTAAAACTGGGGAAGAAATAGTAAATCTGTAGTTTGGTTAATTCCAACAATTTTTAGAAAAGGGTTGATTTTTATTACTTGAATGACCCCAAATGTTTTTTCTAACTCTACAAGTAGGAAATAATTTTCCTCTATATATGTTTTTAATATCAAGGATTTAAGGATGAATTAAAATGACATAGGTAACATCACAGTTGAGAAGTTCTCAAAGTGGCAAAAACTGTATGTAACATTAACGTGCCTGTAGTTATATCAGCTTTTTGCTATTTGAGGTATATTCTTTGGTTACACCACACAGACATCTATCCAGAGTGTGCTTATTTATATTCATGTTTAGAGCCTAAGGCCTGGCACTTGTGTTTTTAGGATGCATAGGACAGCTCCTTGCTGTGCTTTTGAAGTACAGCTCTTTAGTTATCTGTGTTATGTTTTCTTTTAAACTGTGATATAGGTTTGGAACTGTATCCACGTGGGTATAGTGCTGGTTTTGGAACTCTACGCAACACCTAAGAGGCAGTGTTTTTTAGGCACTTTTTATTTATAGATATTTAAGAATAATAGCTTAACGTGCTTCTAATATAACTAGATTTAACTGCCATGATGCTGGTATCTACTAAACCATCTTTGTCTTTTAGGAAATGTACATTGCTGCTCAATAATGTGTTTGCAGTGGCAGCTGCGTTGTTGATGTCCCTGTCCTTGCTGGCGGGGTCGTTTGAAATGCTCATACTGGGCCGCGTTATCATGGGTATTGATGCAGGTAAGCTTTGGTCACACTCCACATGTCTGAAATGCTTGTACCATGCGCAAACCTTCTTCTCTTCCCTGGTTAGAACTTGCTTTACGTTAAAGAGGCATTCCAGGGACTAGCTGTAGCCACTGTGATTTCACTGGGACAAAATGTCACGCTGAGGGCTGGAGGATCTGATGTTTGGAGGAAAACACTGGAATGGATGTTCACCACTGCTAACAATGCTGGTTTTCCCCCACCTTTCCTTTTCCAGCCCTCATAGAGTGTATTTGTTTCCATGCCATGAAAATCCCTTGGCTAGGAAACCGTACTCTGCTTATATAACACGGCTTGCTGCTGTGTGTTTAGAAGTTGTCGGATCCCATGCTAATAACTACAGGACTAAGGAAGGTTTGGTACCTCATCAACTGCTCCTAGCAATATGGCCTTCCCAGTCTGAAAGTAAAACATAGAGGCACTGCAGCACCAGAAAAATCCTGCAGCTAGAAGGAAAGGGTCTCTGCTAATTTTTATCTCAGATTACCACCAACCAACCAAACTTCTGGAGCTGTGCAAACACTGTCATTGTACTGACCAGGGTCATGCATTTGTTTTTCATGGTTTTAAGCAGCATTCCAGCTCTTATTTTATGCCTATTGTGAAGAGTTCATTGCAGCTGTAAAACTGTATTGAGAGGAGCATCTGCTAATACTCTTTACAGTAAAAATACTTCATCTGACAGTGCCTGTTCTGTCTCACCGATGCAGTGGGTTTTTTTCGTTATCTGCACCTGTGCTAACATGATTTTGCTTGATTTGGGATGAGCAAATTTAAAATGTAAAATCTGTTCTCCTGGAGATTCTCATTTATGAGTAACCTTTGGTGCTTCACATCAAAAAGCAGCCTATGCACATCGCTCTAGATCTGTAACAGATAATCAATCTCACAGTTATTAAATGGCATGAGATTAATTAGATATGCAGGGAAAACAATTCCTGTTATCTGTGGATAGATACAATTCTGTTCCTTATATGTTTTTATGCCAGCCTTGTGAGCAGGTTACCACTCAGACTCCTTTAAAAAAAAATTTGTTGCATACCTGGTATAATGAAAAGGTATATTAACTTAATATATGGGTTTTGTTCTTCCTTTGTAGGCATTTCCTTAAGTGCCCTTCCCATGTATTTGAGTGAAATATCTCCTAAGGAAATCCGTGGTTCATTGGGTCAGGTCACAGCAATTTTCATTTGCATTGGTGTTTTCACTGGTCAAGTTTTGGGGCTGCCAGAAATATTTGGGCAAGTAAGTATTTCACAGACTTTTTCTGTCAAAGAACACAAGCATGCTCTAAGTGTCATATTTCATACTTTGACTGGATTCTTTACAAAAGTGGAAAACAGAAACTTTTTTTTTTGTTTTGAAGCCCTTTGAAGAGTAGTCTCCTCCATGTCCTGTAAAAGCATATACATGAGACTAGTGTTTGGTAGATGTGGCCAGCAGTTTCAACAGCTTGAGTGACTTGTGTGTGTTCATATGCAGATCCCCTCCTCCCCCTTTCTTGATGTACATCTATTTTTCCTAGTTTCCAGTTTCTTTGAGCACCATGGAAATGTTTAAGAGTTTTTATATTTATGATTTCTAATTTTTCAGTATGAAATAGAACTGAAAGAGGTTTGGTTAGAGTTACTATGAGAACCTGAATAGGGAGACTCTTGCTTAGTGATTATAGTGTTCCTTGTAATGCAATCCTTACTTGTCCTGCTTTTAGACTAAGTGATAAAAGAGCAGAGTTAACACACACCTTTATGGAAAGATTATCTATTCAGCAAGAGTCTGTCTTGCTGTTGTAGGCTGAGATTAACTTGGTGACCACTGGATGTCATTGTTACTCTGAATAAATGAACTCGAGTTTTGTTCAGGCTCGCAGTTGGAAATACAGAATCACACAACGGGTAAAGTTGGAAGGAACTATGGTGATCATCTGATCCAACCAGATACTTTCCATTCAGAGACGAATCTTCAAGGCAGTGTGGAGGAAATATCTGCAGCAATCCTCTCACAGTGAAACTTGAACTCAGAATCCCTTCTGACAGCCAGAAAAAGTAGCAAACAGTTGAAAAGTGAGAGAAGCTTGCCCTTCTCTGTCCATCCAAATGCAATTCCTTTGTAAATACATGATACCGTCCTCCCTGACACTTATTTTTGTCTGACCAGCTTTCTTATTCTTTCCATTTATTCTGTTGAGTTCTCCTGAAGGCAAATGATTTGATTCAATTCACCTTTTATTGAAGGCTAAACTTCTCCCCTGCCCATCCAAAGCAACAGATTTTAGGAAAAAACTTAAAATGGCTTTTATTGTGTGGCTTCTGCAAATGTGCCTTCTCTTGCCTTGGAAGCCAGTCTGTTACAAATGAGTGTATGAAATATCAAGAGGCTAATTCGATTGCTTAGACGTAAATTTTTATTCCTTGATTCAGCTCGTTCTTGTTGGTTTCATTTATTTTCTTGGCTTTCTTTCATCCCCGTTATTGCCACTACCAAATTATGGAGGTAATGTTTCTGCTTCTACAACCTGCTTTAGTGTGAAGTTAATTAATATCACACCATTAAAGATGGACATTAATTTATATAAGAAGAAATATGCTTTATCTGTAGAATTAGTTATTTTCAAGATGGGTGGCATCAGCATGTAAAAGGAGCAAAGTTTTCGCTGGTGTGAATTACAATATTTCCAGCCAATTTATTGAAGGCAGCTTAAATATTCTAGTTAGGTTTGTGGGTGGGTTTTCTTCTTTTAATTTCTCTTGGCTTCAGCCAAGCCAGGATATTCTTGCCTAGCTTTGTGGGGTTCCCATTGAAACTCCTTCACTGGGAGGTAGTTTTTATTTTGTTGCTCTGTAGTTGTTTAGTTCTTACCAAAATTTGTTGTAAATAATACTAGTTACAAATACTTGTTTTCTGTCATGGTTTCATAAGTTTTCTGCTGAGCTCTGTCACGTATCTATCACTTGTAAACTGAGCAAATATCTAAGAGGTTATTAAGCGTAGTATTTAAGCATTGATGGTTTTGAAGAGAGAGACAAAACCAGAGATTGGTGTCTTGACGGAGGAGACTTTTTGGAAAAAATGGACATAGAAGGGCTGTCAGCATGGCTAAGGTCCTGTCTTAAAAGAGGAGGTAACATCAACAATGCTTGTGTGGTCAAGTAAACAGAGAGAAGGGAGAGGAACTGACTGCACCATGTTAACACAAGAAAGAGGGAATAGAGTGGCTTAATCTCAAAGACAATACAGATACAAGAATGATTTTTTAATAAATATTGTGTGAGTATTTGCATGCTGAAATTCATCAGAGTGATGTTTGGAACGGACTCCTGGCTGAAGTTGCTTGAGGAGAAAATTTGAATTTTAAATTGGAGTTTGATGCATTTATGTGGATTATATGAGGTTGTTGCCTTCAGTGGTTCTGTAGAAGCCTCTCCACAGGAAAGGAAAGTGTTTATGTTGGCTGTGGGGCACAGCGTTAACAAGCATTTGTTAACAAACTAAGTGATGATTTCCTCTGTTATCAAATGCAAAAATGTCACTTTAAATGTGGAGTTGTGATAAAAATAGCTCGGAAATAATGATTATTACTTGAGGCAATTCAAAAGTCCTTACTGCCTTTTGTATCGAGCAGGTTAGGCAGCCCTCAAGTGATTTTTTAGCAATCTTTTTTTGTCAAGATCAGTCAAGGTGCAGAGGGAGGCATGTGGGCAGCCCCAGGTGCAGTGCTGAGGGGCAGTGGTCAGCTCTGGCTGGGTTACTCACTTAAGGCTGGTTGGCTGTTTCCTATTCCTTCAGCTTTCCCAGGCTTTCCACTGGAAGTGCTAAGGATTGACAATCTTCTCATTTCCTTCTAATACCTTTTCATGCCAGTTCTGTCAACGTACTCTCTTTTTTTTTCTTTTTTTTTTTTTTTATCAACTGTTATTTATTCCTTAATACCTTTCTAGTTTGTGTTTTTTTTCACCACTTACTACAGTGTGCTTCCTTTCTCCTCCCTCTATCACTTGTGATCTTTGTGTTTCAGGTTAAACTTCACCTCCTCTAATAACACAAGCTCTTTAATTTCTTTCTCACCCTGTAAGTTTTTCTCTAGAATAATTCTTGGTTTAAGTTTGAACCTAGGAGAACAAGATTATACAGCTAACCCAGATGAAATTATACTTTTAAAAATAGAATTATATTAAATATTTCCTGGTTTTCCTGGTTTTGTCTGAAGTGTTGCAGAAATGCATTTAATTCTTTTCTGTGTCCTGCCATGTTGACATGAACTAGACATATATGACTATGTCCAATTTTTAAATTATAGTATAGAAGAGCAAATGCAACAAAAAAATTGCAGTCTAATAAAGATTGTAACACCCAAATTCAGGCAAATTTTTTTTTATTCTGAATATATAGAATTTCATCACAGTTTTTTCCAAAGGTACGAATTTTAGAATGTGTTTTTCAGTATGCAGTGCTTATCAAGAGTGATTATTTGATGGAGAAAATATGCAGTTGTGACAACAGTCTTCTGCTGCAGTGACTTGATAATCTTGCTTTCCCAGTTCTAATTTCCTCCCATCCAACAGATCCCAGCAATAGTTTATATTCAAAATTCTGATTCTTATAGGTCTCAACCTGTGAGAAACCATATCTGCTATGTCTCCACTGAGATTTGGGAAATTCCACAATGGTAAACTGGGCTAGTGATCAGAGTGCAGAGCTCAATGACTTCATGTGCTGGTGACCTGCTTCTCCTCACCAGCCCAAATGCTGAGAGTTGTGTACTTACTTTCACATGCTGGCATCTTGTTTTCTGTAAGCCAGAGTCCTTAATTCTTCAGGAAGCCATGGCATCTATAGATGACAACTTGGTGCAGGCCCACAGGTGTGCAATGATGTTATCTGCTGTAATATGGGCACTGAATTATTGCTACTGGCTACGTGATTATTTAGTTCAGGCCATTTTTGGTTGCATAGCATGTGCAGCTTTCCATATATCTAACTGAAGGAAAAACAGATAATAAAATAAGGACAAACCATCTTAGACCTGTCACTTCTTCAAACACTGCCCTTCAGCTGTTTCCATTCCCTCTGTTCCTGTGATTCTGCAATTGAATCACCCAGCCCATTTTTCCTGACAGATTGCTCCTGCAAAGCAAAGACGAGTGCACTGTCAACTTCAGTTTTGAGAGTTCAAATTTACACTTACTGTCTTGGGGGAATATTATCTGGCCTGATTCCAGCATATTCCATGTAACTTTAGGTATCTCTAGCTAACACATCTAGTTCCTCCTCCATGGAATGTCCTCCTCCAAGGGTTTTCCTTTGCATGGTAACATCTTTTAAACATTGTAAACCATCAGACTATCTATTCTATTGCTTCATTCTGTTTAATGAAGGTGGGCTTTAATCTTTCCTTAAATTATAGAGGATTTAGTTTCTGAATACATTTGCACTAGTCACAATGTTCTTATTTTCAGTATACATTGAGCTTCTGTATCTCTTTCATCTGTGTGTCAATACGAGAAAGGAGAGAAAAAATGTTTCACGGTGTGTATATGTATTCAGGACAGGTAAAGCTGAAACAGTTTCCTGTTGCCATGCTTTCCTTAGGCTTCTCTTTCGAGCCCCTTTCCCTGTGTGGGGTGTGTAAGGCTTTGCCGAGCTGCACTTGTTTTCCCTGGAGCTGGCCCCGGTGGCTGGCCGGGTCTGGCTGCTTCTCTGACTGAACAGCTGTTTGCCGTCGGTACACCAACGAGACAACAGAAAAATATTTTTTGTTTACTTCGGCAACCCTATTTAGTACAATTCAAGTGTTTCTAGGTCATGCACCCAGGAGCTCCTCTAAATACGTGGTTGCAATGTTTCATAGTGGATAGTATGTTACCCTAAAAACTTTGCTGTGCTTTCAGCCAAAGATTTACCAGGGTAACACTTTCTGAATTAATCCTATTACTGTGCAAGTGTTTCGGGGGCGGGACAAAAATAGACTAAACTAAAGTAGAAAAAAAGTGAAATTCCTGATGTGTCTACCTCTTGAATGTTGCTAGTAGATTTGGTCATTCTGTTTTAAAAAGAGTGTAATCAAGCAATACAAGCTACAGGAGCAAGCAGCAATGATCACATTTGGGAAGTGGCTTCTTGAGGAGAAAAGTCAGGGTTAAACATCTCATATGTGTAAACCCATCCTGGGGAAACACTCAAAGCAATACAAAACAAAGTACACCAGAGAAGATTCAGAATTTATCTTGAAGTGGCATGCTGTCTTTTCTAGACTCTTCTCAATCTTTCTTTAGAAACATTTGGAATTTGTTGCAAAACTGTTGTGTGTGTGGTTACAGGTATAAACTTTATTAATCAGATGTTGTCTTTGTCGTAGAAGAAGCATGAATTAGTTTAATTACACTTTTTTTGAGGATTTTTAGCAGCTTTAATGCATATTTGGCCAGAGACTACCTGTTTTTAAAAAGGGATTTAGATGGGAATAGGTTTGTGACACATGGTGACACTGGCTAAACTGTCCTCCTGCAATTCATTATTTTAGCAAAGAAATTCTGCTACTGATATAAATACCAATATCAATTTCCGCAGAAAATTGAGCTAAATTTGGAAAAGGACCAATGAACTCTGTAGACACTGTACTATATGTCTAGTAAGGAAACATCTCTGTGATGAGTCCCTTTAAAGTTAGTTTTTTACACAAGCGAACCTTGCTGAGGAATAGTTGTGATAAAACTAAAAACTTCTGTAGATGCTGTGTAAACTCTAATTTTCTTTACTAGGCCTCTTAAAAATTATGTATTTGATGTGATAGATAACTGTATTTAGGAAAGTTTATATAGGAATTTTTCATTTTGCTTTACCAAGATCTTTTCAAGTACTCCTTCACTTGCACGAAAATAGACAGTGATGGAATAGGTTGTACAACCTGTGCAATTGAAGGCTTTTCTGAAAATAAGCTTTGATTTTACTTGTCAAATCTTCATTTTCAGTGTGATTTTTCCCTTGTTTTTCCTTTTTTTTTAACTGATCCTTCTTCCTAAGACTCTTGACTCAGATTCAAGGATTCCTTAAAAGCTGTCAGTAAATTATAGATGAGTATAGAAAACAAGTCTGAGTTTCTCTAGGGACCTGGAGTCTGCAGGTGGACACCAATGGCAAAATGGTCTGTTGAAGATGCTCTTGAAATGAATCTGACACATTAGCATGACAACACAAAGTATGAATCAACCAGTTTCTTTAATTTTTTTGTGAAGTCTTTTGTTCTGTATGTTTATCTTCTCCTTGAGCCATGATAGTGACTACAGTTAAAGACATTCTTTGAAATACAAGTGAGAATTTCAGACTATAGAACAGAGAGCTGTTGTGGCAATAAGAGACAGATGAACTCTTGCAGCTTTATGCAGAATATTGGAAATTAAAGCATCTTATGCCTTATGCTGTCTACAGAATATAGAAAAGTGTTTGTATTTCCATTAGAGTAGGAAACTAAGTGCAGCATTCCACTAGTTTAGCATTTTCCAGGATCACTTGAAATCCTAAAGTGTCCTGTTTGTCATAATTTCAAACATCTGGCTGTGTGGAATAAAAAAAAACCCCACAACATCTTCATTCTGCCTAGTTATATTCTTAAAATATAGTGAAGTGAAGAAAAGTCTAGTTTGGAAGCCAGTAATTAGTGGTGTAGCCCAGAGTCCAGTCCTGTTCAGTATCTTCATTAATGCCCTGGACAGTGGTGGATCTGTTTGTATCTGCAGAAACATGCTGCTTTGTGGAGTCTATTTTAGTATATAAGTTGCTAGTTCTTAGTGAGTTCTTAAGAGCAAAAGCTAGTGTAGGACTTGGGAAAAATAATATAGGAATTTGTCTCATCAGCTCTGGTTCCCAGATGTGAGGGTTTTTGATCAGGATTTTTCTAAGTTTAGAATAAGAGTTTGAGGAGGTAGTCTTGTACTCCTGGAGACCATTCTGCTATTGAGTCAGGCCTGCAAAAGGTGGCTCCAAGGTGGCTCCTGGTCCCTGTCAATTCACTGCACTGCTGAGCTTGTATAATATTTCTTAAAAACACAGAAGCAAAGCTGCTTTATATTCTTGTAATAAAATGCAAAAATATGAATGAAAAGCTAAAGCCTTCCCTGAAGAGTGTTTTGAAACTTCTGCTAAGGATACAGGAGACACACTGGTACTTGTAAGTGGCTGTTCAAATCCTTAAGGGGATGATATTGCTAAGAACAACTCAGAGAAACACCCTTACAAAGAAAGGAACTTCTGAACACAGGGGGGAGAGAGAGAGAGAGAGAATGAAAGAATGAAAGAAAGAAAGAAAGAGAAAGAAAGAAAGAAAGAGAAAGAGAGAAAGAAAGAAAGAAAGAGAAAGAGAGAAAGAAAGAAAGAAAGAGAAAGAGAGAAAGAAAGAAAGAAAGAGAAAGAGAGAAAGAAAGAAAGAAAGAGAAAGAGAGAAAGAAAGAAAGAAAGAGAAAGAGAGAAAGAAAGAAAGAAAGAGAAAGAGAGAAAGAAAGAAAGAAAGAGAAAGAGAGAAAGAAAGAAAGAAAGAGAAAGAGAGAAAGAAAGAAAGAAAGAGAAAGAGAGAAAGAAAGAAAGAAAAAATTTTAATTGCTTATTCAGACTGTCACTAATTTCAGGTGTTTGATCTCTGTCTGCACTTCCTGTGAACTGCTACCAGACACACCAATTAAGAATTGCTTGAGGCAGTGATTTTGAAGATGGCAATCCTTTTTCAAATATTTTCAGTTATTTTCTTTTCTAGCAATGAGACATTTCCATCCTCTTTTAACAGTAACACATAAGGCACAAAGTTTCTTACTACTAAAGCAATTTCCAAGTCTTTTATCAAGACACAGGCACTTCAGTATAAGCTGTGAGTTGCTGATCAGGGACTTGAAGGTCACCTCACCCAAGAGTTGGTTGATCCAGCCAAGGGAAGATGCTGTGCAGGCACCAGGCACAGGCTTGGTGGTGCTGATAAAAGTACAGAAATGCTGCCAGGACCCTCTGGGTTGTTGCATATTCATACTTCAACAACACCCACAGGAAGAGGTCTAGTCTGTTATACCAGCCCTGCTGGGGGAATGGGGTACATGTTGATATATTTCTAATGAAGACATTAAGTGAGGTATTTTGTTTATATCTACTGTGGATTGGCTGAGATTATGTATTTATTGGAGCTTATAAATCAACTTTTTATTGCTTCCCTGAGACAGACACAACAGTATTTATTCATCCCTTTTCTGTACAGAACTCATTAAGTAATGGAGGGGAAAACAGCTGTGTGTTTTCATATTTGCAAATGAGTTTCAGTCCATTAAAGTTGCGCTGTGAGGCTTCAATTCC
The DNA here is from genome assembly GCA_013397175.1 of Platysteira castanea. Lineage (NCBI taxonomy): Eukaryota > Metazoa > Chordata > Aves > Passeriformes > Platysteira > Platysteira castanea. The sequence goes on along the minus strand of VYXC01001688.1, from coordinate 99,461 downwards.
CGAAGTTTTAACAACACATGGCTGATTGGCCATATGTAATACTGAAATGTTGCAGTTTTGCATTTGGGAAGGAGAACATCCTACAGGAGAGGAGTTGTCTGAATGTGGAAGTGTGGTTATAGAAGCAAGATCACTATGGAGATAGATATATAATTTAGACTCAGCAATGAACAAAAGACTTAATGGCAGAGCATCTGATGTTGGGATGAAAGTTTACCATCAGTGAGGACTGCTACTCACAGACAGTGAAACAGTGCTCACCTGACTCTTGAGAAGATTTCTATGTAGCTGATCTCTGCTTAATTAGGTCAATCGGAAAAGCAGTAGGCCAGCTTCCCTGGAAAGCTGTCCTTCAACAGATGTGAGGGAAAAAAAGACATCAAAACACCATGGAGGCTGATAGCAATTGCTTGTAATTTGTCAGAAAATTATCTCCTTATCCACTGAAACATAGTTAACACATGTAACTAAACTTAGAGCATTTTTACTAACATTTAAAGTATGACTTCTGCTACTTTATCAGACTTAAAAAGATGAGTTTTCAACTTATTGTAGCTGACCTAGTAACAAGTAACATCTGTCTATAAGACTCACCTTACCCTGTGTATGTTGGACTCCGCTTCAGATGTTTACAAGCAAGTGAACATTTCAGATTTCCCTGTTTCCTTAGTGCTTGAGTATTTGATAATATTTACAAATCTGTTCTTAAACAATAAATCTAAAACAATTTGACCTGTGACTTTCTTCCAAGCATGTTTCACACACTGGGAAGATATGCACCACTTAAACCTTTTTGAAGGTTCTGGATGATTAACATTTCAATTTTACTTTCCATTATACATTGTAGAACCACCCATTATTGCAAATTCATGTCCTAATACATAAATTTATCCTTTAAAAATTAGCTATTAATGCTGTGGTAAGTTGGTCAAGCATTGTAAAATAGCTTGAGAATATATGCTGGCTGCTGAGAATAATCCCATTTGAAAGCTCACCATTTTCCATTGCTTTCTCTGAAATTTTTAATTCTCTTGGAGATGAATAAGTAATGAAGACAAATTATGCCATATAAGTGTGCAGTAAAAAGCTAGTTGTTACCCCAGTAAAAAGTTGGACAAAAAACCATCTGGGGAACTTGTAATGGATACTTTAGTTCTCCATCTCAATGAGTACATGATCTAACATGCCATTTAGTGAAGAGAAAACCATGGGACTCAGACGCCAGACACTTTCAAGACTGTTTAAAGTTCTGATTCAAAAGGCCATTTATTCAGTAACAAAAATCTCCTGCTGACTTCTGTGAATTTTACATCAGACTTGTACAGCCTTAAGTCTGGTGGCTTTCTGTACTGCTAATTACCTGGAAAGATACTGATACTTGAATATTCTTGTCAGAGCTATACCTGTATTAGTGACCTGTAAAAATACACATCTGGGTGCAGAATAGAGGTGAAATACACATATTATCTGGGTTGCCTTTGTTTTAAACAGGAAAGTAATCAATTTATAACTGTGCGATCAGCATACTCTGCATCCAGAGGAGGTTGTAGAGCAGTGTCTGAGTGATACAAATGAGATAAGAGGAAGGCAGTTGTTCTGCATCTTGCTTGAGTAGCTGCTCTGAAGCCTGAGATGTAGAAGTTCTCTTTTCTCAGCTGCCTCCTGATCATCATCACTGCACCATACCCTTGACTAAAGGAAGAAAACACAGTTCTAATGTTAAGAAATTAGTTCCATCTCAGTGCTTTTTAAGTCCTTGGCCCCAGGCCAGCGTGGTTGTCCTTTACTTTTAGGAGTGTTTTATGTGGCATGGTAGCAGATTAACAGAGAAATGCTGAACTTATGCAGTATTCTCAGTTTTGCATGCCTAAGTAAGTTTATCAAGTCTCTTCTGAGAAGGGATACAATTTTTTTTTTGTGTGGCGAATGGATATTTCTAATATGCATTTTTTGTGCCAACTGTCTATGAGAAAGGACAAAATTCAGTTGCTTGAGTATAAGCACAAAGTATCATCTTGATGCCCTACGGTACCTTAGATTTCTCTGTGGGACTGGCAGATGTGACACAGCATATCACAGACACCTGCATCCTTCTGTAGCTGCAGCAGGAGAGTGAGGGAAGATGCTTCAGGGCATCTAAAAATTAAACCAGATGTAATTCTTTCTGTCTGTGTGTGTGATTATATTTTGCCAAACTAAAATTTTAGAAGTGTTCCACTTCTTATAGAAACATGAAAAAGAAGAGACTATCAAATCCCTATTTCCTGGATATTTTGAGTACCTTGCATTGGATGCCAGAGGCTTTTGTCTCTTTGTTCCCCACATAAAAAATGGGTAAAATACATCATTTTACATGAGAAAGTTATACAAAAAGGTCATTTCTGTTTATAAGTTGTTCAGCACTGAAGTAAACTCATCACAAGCCCATCCCCAATTAATTCATTCTGGAATTAATTCCAGAATGAATATTTAAATGGTGACTATTTAATAATAACTGGTAAAGACCTGCTTACCAAGATACCACAGTTCATCCTGTGCAGTGAGTGTTAAAAAGGGGGAATGAGTATTTATTTTGATACCACCTCCTGCACATTTCAAGCAGTAGAGGTAGCCAAGCCCTTGATAGTTCTGTGAGGCAGCGTGGTGGTTACACAGGGATGCAGAGCAGGGCTGGGATCCTCTGGGCAGTGTCCTGTGCTACGCCATGTCCAGGCTGAGCCTAGGAGAAGGTGTGTGGGGTGTGGGCATTTCCCTGTGGCTCTAGAATGGACAGGAGACAGGGTGTGGGAAGCTTGCTTTGGAACAGTGGGGGTCAGGATGCTAAATGGGACATGGGGATTTCTACAGGACAGAAACCCAAACTTTTTGATCCTATTATTCATCTTATACTGGAATATTTAATTGGCCACCATAGATCTTTCAGAAAATGGATGCCCATCTCCAGGGCACCACAGTACTTCTTCCCACCTCTGTTGCATTACCCTGTCAACAATTCTGTTCTCCCTTTAAAACTTACTTGTGTGTATATTGTTAACCTGTTCTATGTGGAGAGTATCTTCACATTTTATCAAAATCTTCCTAATTGCTGAAAATATAAAGTGCAACTAGTGCTTAAATAGATTATTGAGTTTGATATGGATGGTTCAGCTGTCAGCAGTGCCTGACATGTCCCCATGCAATTTTCTTTTCTACCTTTTGTAGGTTACAGTAAGTTCAATTTTCTGCATTTTAGCTGATTATTTTCTGACATGGCAATATTTTCTTTACTGTATTCCAGTGCACCTTAATCTTGTCTCATTCACAGCTGATAAAGCCATTTTTTATCCCTCTCCCTTCTGCCCAATCTTCTGTCTCTGCAGCTTTGCACTTTATTACATCAACCTTTGAATGAGTCTGTGGTTGTCAAACTTGCTCTACTATTTAACTGTCTTTTGTAAATACATCAAAGACAGGTTTTTCATGCTCCAGCCTAGGCAAATATCCATAATGTGACAGTTTAAAATTAAAATCTTACCATCTTGACATGTTATTTGTACCAGTTCTGAGCAGGTGATGAAATCAGGTCCCCTGTAATTAAAATATTTAATGCTCTTTTAAGTTTTTCCTGAAATAAAATGGGATATAATTGTTTTCATTTCTCCTAGCAATGCCTGTGTGCTTCTCCTTACTGCTGACAATTGAGGCAAAGTGTTTTAAGCGCCTTCTAAGTCACCTACACTGTCTTTTGCCTTCAGCTTATTGGTGCTTCTGAGCACTGTCCCAGTATATGCCCTGTTCTATTCCTTCTTAAAGAGGTTACGAAACCCTCATTTTCCCTGCTTCTCTTAGTTCTCTTTATAGGGTCTAGTTCATCCTGATTTCCAGCCATTTTAATGAAACCTTTAAACTTATATTAATCCTAGTATTTCATTTCTGTAGTGGAAGGAAGGAGTTAAAATTGTATAATGTAAATTAAGACAAAAGCAAGGTAGAACACACACCCTATAATGCTGAATAGACATGAAATCTTCTGAAATGGATGGAGAAGTTTCCATTGGCTTCAGTGACTTACTGATCAATTCATGCCAAAATGGCAAGTGGGAGCATAGTTATGAGTGTTTACCTTAAGGTTTTAAAAGTTAGCATGATAGAAAGTAAAACAAAAATCTTTACTAGAGGAAATAAAGGACACTCAGTGTCTTATGCGTCAAAAATAGAGGGCTTTTCATTACAGTAGCAGGGCTTGCTATTTGTTTTGAAGGGTAAGTCCAGAGTCTTGTTCACAACTTTTTCAAAATAATACTTTCAGAAGAGTTATTTGAGATAAATGGAACCAACTGATAAACCATAAACTATAGGAGACTTTAAAAGTAGTGTAAGCTTATTCCACGGAAGTCACCATATGTGGGCAGAATGCTGATAATAACAGTTTACTAAGAATACTTTCTCCCTCTAAGAAGTGTCCTTGACGGTGTGGAAAAAAGCCTATAGAAAATATGCTGTGCTGACCAAGAGTTAAGATTTTTATTTGAAAGTATTTTCAAAAATTCTAACACCCTTTAAATTTTTTTATATGGTACATGGCAAACAGATTTATATTACAGGAAATTATTCCAGGCAGACATGGAATGAAGGTGACAAGTTATACACCTGTTTTCCTGTTACTCTTTACAAACCAGTACCTGCTTTGATTATGTGATTATTGACTGGTTTTAAAGTCTTAGCCTTTGTTTTCTAGTTTTTAAAATAAGAGTCAGGCTTATTTGTCTACAAACAGTATTAACTACTTCTGATTCACCTACATTACGTAAAATTTTCCACTCAATTGGAAAAAAAAAAGGAAAAAGGAATGAAGAAGTAGGGTCTTGAAGCCTTCATGATAATGCAGGCTCTTAGGACGACCGATTACCTCAAGCTTTAAACTGTTTGCAAAAACACTTTCTCGAGTTGTTTTCCCATCCCAGGAGGATTTTTCAAAAACACCTCTCTCACCTAAAAGAGCAAGTGAAAAGTTTGGTTAGGAGATACCCCACCCATTATTTCTGGAGTTATTCAGTTATCTCGGGCCCCATTTCCTGTTTGAGGCATGGATTACATCCCATACCGTGCAACACATGGTGCTTTAGGCCTTGCTGAAGTGGAAGAATGTAAAATAGAAACTGTCAACAGAAAATAGTTTGGGAGCTTGGCCCTTGAGTAAGGTGATCTGAGGTGAGGTGTTCAAACTGCTTACTAAGCTCAGGAGGAACACATCATTCTGGTGACTGACACAATGCTTCAAATGATGGAAAATTACAGCGTTTCCCATCAAAGCTATTTTTCTTCCATGTGAGAGAGTATTACTGACTCCTGTTTGCATCCATTTGCAGGAATCTCGGTGGCCTTTCTTATTTGGAGCAATCATTGTTCCATCATTGATACAAGCTGTGATTCTGCCTTTTCTTCCCGAAAGTCCTCGGTACCTCCTACTTGATAAGCATAACACAAGCAAAGCAGAAAAAGGTATGATACGTTACTTGCAACAAAGGGTGTTCACTGTACGGATGCAGGCTGCAGATACTTGATTCTGATACCACACTAAAAACAGAATATTCCAGTAGGAGAGATTCTCTTGGCAATAATTTTTCTCACTTTTTTTTGTCTCTGTATGTGTAAATATAACTGTAGCTTCCAAGTTTCTATAAATTGAATTTTCCAGTGAGGTAAGTTATATAGTATTACACGTGGTGATACAGACCTAACCAAATCATCCTGCTGTTGTGTGCTAGTCACTCTATGCAGGGCTCATTTGGAAGTGAAAGGTGATTTCAGTCGTCGTGACTCTTCCTTGCCTACAGCCCTTGCACTAATAAAAATACCAGCTCTGTTTTTTTCCCAGTAGTCACTGTTTGACCCTGTGCTTCTGTAACTCAGTGATTTTGTAGATCTAATAAAAACCCCACACATCCGTTTAACTGAAAATTTACAGTGCTTCCATATTGCTTCAGCTTCACAGACACAGAATACTTTGTTCTTACTTTAGATTCTAAGTATAAAACTATTTGCTTGCATGATCACATCTGCTGTATTCTACACCCTAGTAAATTTACCATGTCCCAATACAGCTGAAAGAATGTTGAAAATTTGGTTTTGCTTATTATAAGGGCACATTAAAAATAGGAGCGTACAAAGAAAGAGTCTGATTATAATACCAAAATACCAAACATAACTGCTTTACAAACTATTCTTAAAAACTTTGTTTGAATACAACATTTTACAACAGCAACATTTTCAGTCATGAACTAGTTGCTTGCAAAATAACTTGTAAAGTGTGTATCAACACCTGAAATACAAATTCAATAATCTTTTAGCATGGAATTAATGCAACTCTATCTTATTTTTTCTATTATAAAACTAAAAACTGGCCTTTTTTGTTCTGAAGAGCCCTCTGAGAAAGAAATAACACACTACTGAAGAGACTCCCATGTTGTGTCAGTTTCGTGCTGAATGAAGAATTCTATAAATTTTGGAACCACAGACATTTAGAGGTACAAGTCAATGCTGAAAAAAAAAAAGAGCACAAGAGCAACAAGGCTTTGGTGAGAGTTCTTTAGCTTCAGAGAGTCAGCAGAGTTTTGAGGAGGCAGAGAACAGCTTTTCCAAGGACCATGAAGGAAAGGTGTGATCATCCCAGCAGTGGTCGGAGCACCCAGCAGGGATGCAGGACCCAGCTTGGGTTCACTGTTGGGTTGAAACTTCTGCAGCACCATGGCTGGGCAGGGAAGAAATGCCTTTGAGTGCCAAATCTAAACTGGCTCCTTTCTGCCTGATAAAATTTCATATATATATATTTCCAAAGCTACAGCTGGCAAGGAGTCTGCATCTGCAATGCTGTTGCATAAAGTCACACTTGCCGTGAGGAACTACTGAAAATCCTGCTGCAGTACCTGGAAATCTCAGCACTGACAGTGAAACTCTCTGGACGTCTCATAGGTAGAGCTTAAAAGTTATAAAACATAGCAGTAAAATAATTCCACCTGCTTTTAAATTCACACCATTTACTGTTGCTGGTATTGTGCCAGCTTCAGTTGGGGATGTTTTCAGCATACGGGTTCTGAAAATAATTCGAAATCTAATCCAGAGACATTGGAGGTAGATTTTGGAGTAAAAAGCATCAGGAGAGCAGTTTCCAGGGGAAATGAGCTTTAGTAGTTGGCTTGCTGATTACAAGAAGATGGCTTTCGTGAGCCACCTAAGGACTATAAATTTAGATACTCTGAGAAAAAAGAGACAACTGATATAAAAAGCTTTTCAAAATAACTGCTTGTCAGTATATGCTTTTGGATTTTATTAATTCTTAAAGAAAATACCCAATTCTGAGATATGTTGTAGTACACAGTGTAACTTATTTGGACTGTAGTCTACAGTGGAATTCACAAAATAGGAGGGTGAATCAACAATCAAGACAAATCATCTGGATATTCCTATTATCAGCAGAAATGGAGGAGGAAAAGTCTAAGTCTTAACGAGACTGGAGGAGTTGTGATTTATAAAAATGCCCTTCTGCTTGTAAGTCTTATAACTACAAAGCAGAATTCTTCATTTTAATGATGACTACAGTAATGCTCCTGAATTACTTGCCTCTTAGCTTATATCTGCATATTAGTATTGGAAATTTGCAGCTCTTTCTACTGACTAAATCCCTCTTCTTTTGTTTAGTGGATCAAGGCTATTCATGCAAATGTATATTTCATTGTGGATTATACCTTGTCAGAGGAATATAAAACTAATTTATAACTAATATAAAACTAACTAATTATTTGCAAAAGGCCTGCTGTATTTAAAGCAGACAACTACGTTAGTCTTTATGAAATACTCTAAAGTGTACATGTATGCCAAAGTTCCTAAAATGGAGCTGACAACATTAATCTTCCTAATTTTTTTAGAGCAATAATATCCTGTGAGATAATGTAGGTCACTGAGTTTCTGCAAAGTTTTGCCCCTGCTTTCATGCCCATCTTTTATTCTCTGTCTCAGGAGATAACCAGACTACAACTACCAAAATACAAGTGGTGTCAACCTTTTTTCTGGCAGATGTCTTTCAGGGGAAAATAAGAGACCGAGAGAAGGGGGAGGACCAAAATGTGTTGTGTAAACAATTAAAAAATTAAGGAATGAGGGTAGAGGGTTAGAGCAGAGAGGCACCCTGTGCAAGCCTAAACCAAAGCTATTCTTTGGGGCACAGGAGCAGTGATGTCTCAGATGAGTGAGGTCTCCCATGCCTCATTAGCAGGGTTTTACCCCGTCCCCTGCTTTCCCCTTTCCAGCAGTGCAGGCAGTGCACATTGTGGGTGGCTGAGCCGATGTCTGCCCCACCAGACACACGGACACCATGTCTGACTTGCTGTTGTCTGCTGCCCAAAGCAGTGCTGACAGATGAGCTTGGCTCATCTTCCTGGAGGTCACCAACCTGTATCCAACTCTCTGAGACCCAAAGGAACTGAACTATCTCTCACACTCCTGTCTCACTGCTGAATGCTCCATGTGCTGTGGCAAGAGAACAGTCCACTGGAACAACAGCATAATCTGTAAACCTGCTTTGCCCAAGAAACTAAGTCTGGTAATGAAGCAAGGGCAGAACCGTCCCAGCTCCTCTCCCAGGTCCCATAACTAATATCCTTCTCATTTGATAAGAATAGAAGGGAAGAAAATGCCTAGGATTTAACTGGTGTGATCCTTCATAATGATGGCCAGACAGCAGAGGAAATATGGGTGTTTAAGTGGCTGAAGAGAAGGAATTTGGAAGGAAACCATGGGAATGAAGAGTGAGAGGGATAGAAACGGGAAGAAAAATCTGCTGCTGTAGTTACATCAGACAGTTTACTATCCAAGTTCTAGGACAGTAAGACAGGGGTTTTACATTAGGTCTCCATTAGTTGCATGCCAAGTGCACCACTGATCTGTGAATGTCAAAATGATGTAATATAAATAAAATCAGTAGTAGTGATAAAATGGAACATTTGTTATGACTAACAACACTGGTTATAAACATATGCAGTTGGAGAGTTGAGGTATATTTTTTGAAGTGCACTGTTACAAAGAGGAACCTTACATTTTCTATTCAGCTACAGTAGCAAGTCATGTAAATCGATAATGGAATTCAGCTGGTATCCCAGCTTGGCAGAGAACAAGAATATTGTTATGTCTTAAGGGTCAAACAACTTGGATAAAATGTCACAGCAACATTTGTTGGTGACATCCAAAATCTGTTCATCTAGTATGTTCAGTCATACATTAAAAGTCCCATGGTTACGAAAGAAGCATTACAAAAGGTATAATGAGAAGCATAGATTGACATTTTTAGAAAGATGGATTAGAGTTGATACCTTTTCATGTGACAAAAGAGCAAGGCCACTCCTGATTTTAAAAAGCAGGGAGCCAATTTTTTAAAAAGCCCTTCAAGGGGCCCACATGGACAGGAGAAGTATTAAACCCAAAGTTACAGCAGGAACAAGTTACTGCAAATCCAGTGATTAAAATTAAGTTGTTATGACTGACAACAAAGATGTATATGATTTATTTTTGTTTCTCTGTGGGTTTTGTATATCTGCAAGCATTATAAACTATTCCTATTGGAAAGGAAGAGACAGTCATGAGTACTTCACTTGCTGGCTTATGGTAAAGGCTTCATCTCAGAGGTTTGCCTGCCAAAAGCTTGAGTGATTGTGGTATGTCTTATTTGTTTTTAAACTTTTCTTAAAACTCCTGTCTTTTACAAAGGATATTAGGTTCATTCGACCTTTAATACAACTCTGTTTACCAGTTCTTTCATTATTTTAGTGTGGCATGCATGTGTTTTGTTTTACCTGTACATATTGGCTGGTTTCAGATGAACCTGAACAGGCCTATTGATGGTCTGTGAAACCAGAGACACAAACAGGTAAAGATGTAATCCTTAACTGGATAAAAACTCAAAAAAGATCTGTGTGTTCTTTACTTAGAAGAAGAGGGACATGACACACAGGAAAAGCCTGAAGTCATTTGCTTGCAGTTATATTTACTGAGATTTTTTTCTTAAATTTTGCTATGCTGCATGCTAGTAGATAATCAGTATTTTGTTAGATTTAAATAACATTATTATATTTAAATCTCTTCTAACAAGATACACCTGAATTATTCTTCTGGATATTCAGTACTTTATAAAATTAGTTTATATGAAAATAGCTATTTGTTTATTTTGTAAATTATTTTTGTGTTGACATGGAGTTATTACAGGGAAATTTCTACTGTCTTCAAGAGTGGCCAAAGAAGATGCTGTTTAAGCAGAATGTAGACAAAGATGCGTGTGACAGTGTGATACTGAATTTAATATAATTAATCATCAGGGAAGTGAATGTGTCCATGGGAAACAGATGACGATAATACTCCTGCAACTTATTTTAATTTTTTGCTTGTTTCTGTTAAAGTATAATCCCAACCAATCTGTGACCACTTCTCTAAGATCTGGCCCCCTCTTGCCCGATGCTGGCTTTATTCTGGAAACCACACAAAAGCATTTTGATCCTTTAAAATTTCTTCTCAAACTTCACATGCTAATTCTATCGATAACAACTGCTTTCTTTGCATGGCCCTGGAAGTACTACAGTGGAAAAAGAATTAGTAATTCCCCATGTAGTTGAGTTCTTGAGTGTCCATCTTCAGTTAACTTAAAGGCCTGATTGGTTTTAAAGATGGTAACAGCTGATTTTTTTCAGATCTCTGAGCCTCTTTCAGAGGTTCACCCTCACTTAGCTGAGATGAATAAAAACTAGTGGTGTAAATGGAAGGGTTTCTTGACTTCTTTCCTCTTGACTGGAACAATCCAGTTCTTTTCCTATTTATAAAGGCAATATTCCAACTCTTGAAGGCTGAGCTTCTACAACCTCCTGATCCAAGAGAATTAAATAGGAATCTGGGAAGGTTTAAAAGTTTCTAGAACTGCAACTCGTTAGACGGTTTTAAGTGTTACATGAAAATAAGGCTTCCCTATAACGGGAAGCAGCCAGTCACGGAGGGAAATGAGTCATTGCAGCAAGGAGAGGAATGACTGCTGTGCTTCTCAGTGCCAGTAATGCCAGGGTTTACAAAGTAAAATTAATAAATTGAACATCACACATTGAAAGACTTTTGAACTTTCCCATCTCCTTGCTAATGCAGAATTTATTTCTACATTAATTATATATAAAATTGTGATTCTTGAGGTACTGAAAAACTGGTAATTGAAGAAAATTAAAGACATGCTGAGTAGCAGGAAAATGTTTTTCCAAGAAGGTTGGGTGATGTCTATTCAAAACTATGCATGTATAGCATAGTAATTTCTTAGCATTTCTTGACTTGCTGGTAATTTTAAGCATCCATCAAGTTGCCTAGCGGCATCTACATCTCTTTACTTAATGCCATGGAGGAAAGAAAAAGAAATCAGGTGTCTATATTTTCCTGCCTTGTGCTTGGCAAATTTGGTAATTGCAGTTTTTTAGTTCCTGGTCCCTCTAGAAATATAGCAAGCTCCCTTGTGCAGAAAAGACAGATTGCTACCTTTTTACTTGACTGCACCTGTATTTTTGACTTGTGTGCCCTAAAGTAATGCTGAGGATTTTAAGGACAGGAGAAATAAAGAAAATTGTGCACTGACCTAATTTACAATGATAAACCAGATGCTTAAAAATCTGAGAGAATCCTTTCAAGGAAGGCTATGGTGATCTATGTCTGGTTGTTCTCATCTTTACCTGAATTCTTCTTGATCGATGTTCTAAGAACATTGAGGAAAGTGTAATCTCAGCACAAGACATCGTCTTCACCATACTATAGGCACACATTGTTCTAATTTTACATTTCTTATCACTGTCTTTAAATACATCATTCTCATTAAAATGAGTGTTTAGCATGGTATTTATTTAAAAATGGGCAACAGCAAAGGGCAAAACTGAGCAGCTTAGAGTTTGGGTTGTGAGGTCTGAATTTGTTAATTCATTTGTGATTGTACAGCCTGTGTGAAAGGATAAATCTTGTGCTGTTTCTGAGAGATTTAAAAATTCTGACCTCTCCTCTCCTCTCACAAGAGAGAAACTGGTTATCAGAATATATGAATGTTGTGAATTGACTCAACACCCAGAGGTGGTTCATTCCTTAAAAAATGCATCCTTCTTGTTAAGCAGAATAATGTGGGACCCATTAAAATGCATTAGAAGTGCTAAGTGCCCCAGAAAATCTTGGCCCAGAGCTCAAGTTAGCTCCCTGCACTGCCAGACTGGGAGCCAGGCAGAATGTGCAGCCTTGTGCATTCACCAAAGTGACAGAGAGGGATGAGTTGGGGAGGCCACCAGTTCATTTCTGACCTATCCCTCACAATGTTAAAGTGCCACTAATTGGCCTTTTCACTTCCTGGGTAAAGGTAAAATTTTGTAACTTCAAAATCTAAATAGAGTTTGAATGTATTAACCATGACTGGACAGGATCTCTATGTTTTTTGACCATCCAAGTGCTTTTTATGATCCAAAGGTGTGTAAACATACTGAAATACACGGTCATTTATTTATAGGCAGTGTTATGCAAAGCTATGGATAAGAAAAAATTTATTTGGCTCTTAGGTGAACTAAATGAACTTATTCATTTAATAAAAATAACAATTTTAAGTGACCTGCTGTGTAAAGGATTGTTTTGAGTGTTAGCATCCTACTGGGTCGCAAAGCCTTATTGAGGGATGTGTGAAATGTCATTGTTTCTCTGCAGCCATTCCAAGATGATGAGCATTTTAAGCATCTCTTAAAACGCTAACCCCTGAGGTATGTTCATTAGATTGAGACAAAAGTATCACCTGCATAGAAAGTACCTGTAAAACAATGTTGGTGGAGACACATCATGTCCAGTAGGAGGTATCTGTATCTTGGAGGAGTGAGATAGAAAGCCTGTGTTATTCACAGGGGACGGATATTTCAGTAAGCTATCAACGTGCAATACTAAATAGTGTCTTTCTGGGAACATGAAGTTTGCTGCTTGCTTACATTGGCCATGTAAATTTGTTCCCATGTCTCCAGCATTGACAGATATAAAGTCTTGAACTACTCTGGGTAATTTTTTCTAATATTAATCACCTTGACAAGGTGAATTCTTGTCTATATGCTAGTAAAAACAAAAGGTAATATGAAGAGTAATAGCTTTTTCTTTCATATGTCTGTCTTTCCTTGATTTACCAGACTTATATACATTTTTACATCTTACTACATCTCTATCTAATCTGTCTTCAAAATGAAGTCTGTTATATTGTTAGGCTGCAAAAGTAGCCAAGTCAAATAATGTTCAAAGCTGCTTTGGTAATTAAATATTTTCAAGTTACACAGGGTTTTCAGTCTGCACTGGATCTAAGGCTGTAGTATATATGGAATATATGAAGGCCATAGCATATATGAAATAATGCAAGAGAGATCTTATAGGGAGACAAATAATTTATATTTTTGTTGCAGTTTCTGATCCCAATAGCAGGGATGAACCAGATCAAACCCACAGCAGAATGATATTGTTGCTAGATGGATAATTAAGCTGTAGCCCATGTATGGCTCCTGTTTGTGCATTTCTATTTTAAAGCAGCAAGATCGTTATAAATGCACACGGTGCCCAGCGTCTGGCCTAAAGCACATGTCCTCTCTTTGTAGCATTTCAGAGATTCCTTGGGAAAGATGACGTGTCTCATGAAATAGAAGAAGTTTTGGCAGAGTCTCGAGCCCAAAGAAACACCAAGCTGGTGTCGATTCTTCAGCTCCTGAGAACCCGCGCAGTGCGATGGCAGATCGTGACAGTGGTTGTCACCATGGGCTGCTACCAGCTCTGTGGGCTCAATGCTGTAAGTGTCCTTCTTCAGGCCGTGGCATCCCCTGGGGTGCGCCTTTCCTTTATAACAGGGTTTGGGCTACACCATTCACCAACCTCTATGACCTTCCTTTTTTGGTTGTCTCCTCTTAGTAATGACTTTGTGAGAGCAGCATGTGGGAAGATCCACAGAGATCTGTACCGTTTGGGGTCTTTTAAATAAAAAAACTGTGAGGGAAGCCCTGTTGTGTTAACTTCGAAGGAATACATGAAAAGGTAGAAGAGATCAGCAAAGAAAGAGTGTGCAGCTTTCACTTCTGATACTCAGATTATTTGTTTCTGGATATGACCCATGCTTATTCAGAGTTTTTTCAGTAGACATTTCAGCTTGTATTGGTTCTGGTCTGCACTTAGAGAAGTCAGCAAAAGTTCCTGTAAGTGATTTGAGGAGGTCACACCTCATATTTGATGTTGTTATTGCTTCAATATTCCTGTCTTGGAGAGTGAAGAAAAGAGGAAAAAGCCATAAAACAGTCAGTAGCAATTGACATTGACCATTATTGTATCCGAGGCTTATGGACATCAGAAGGCTCTTTTTCCATCTGTCTGAGCCTATTGCTTCAGCTGTGACCAGGTCACAGGACAGTTTAGTTTGGAAGATCCCTCCACCTGGTCCAAGCCCTCGCTCAGAGCAGGAATGATTTCAGGGATGGCTCAACCTACTGAGGGCTTTGTGCAGTTGACTTTTAAACATATTCAAGGGTGGAGAGTCCACAACCTTCCTGGGCAACCTCTGCCAGGTGTTTACACCACTTACACTACAAAAAGTGTTTTCTTTGTAGCCAGCCAGAACTATCCTTGCTGCAGCTTGTGGCATCTGGCTTAGATGCTTTATGCTGCACAAAACAAATATTCTCATGAAGCACCTGAAAGGGAAAGGGGGTTTTGTCATAGTTCAAAGGCATTACTTGCTTATATATATGAAAAGCAATATTCTCACTGCTGCAAGGAACTCTCACTGTGGCTCTGCAGCACAGTCCAGCTAGATTTTTCCCCTCAGGGCTAGTAAGTCAATGTGCCTCTGTATCTATGAATACTAGCTCAGGCTTATCTCAGGTATCTCTATAGCTGACGCTTGGACTGCTGACCGCCCGGAGGTCAAGCAGGTGTCCTGCCTTGCTTGAGGCATCCCGGTCGGGACAAGCCACAGCTTCGGGTGCTGCTTCAGGTTCCTGCGTGGAGCTGGCAGCAGGCAGGTGTTACACGGTAGCAGGCGGCGGAGGCAAAGGAGGAGAGAGGACTCGATGTAGCAGCTCACCAGTCTTTATTCCCCGACCCAGGGGCCAGGAAAACTAAGCAGCAGGAGACTGATGCTACAAAGAGCCCAGAATTACAGTTACACACATTTATCAGGGGGAGCAGAGAGAGGCGGTACAAAGGGGATAAACCAATGGGGAAATGCTATGGGGTGACAGGTGACAAAGCACAGGGTCTCAGGGGAGGGTCCATTTCAAAACAACCAATGGGGGTACAAGCTGAAGAGAAGCTTCCAGCAACTAATTGAATAAGCAATGAGGCACATAAGGGTGACATAATATGGGGTGATCTGAACAGTGACCAATGGGGAAAATTGGGAGGCGGGAGTAACAGGGGAGAACCAATGGACGACTCAGCAGCCACAAACTGACACAGAAACTTCAGGGACAGCGGGAGGTGACCCAGTCTGCAATGACATACGGTGGGGGTGCAGCCTACACACCCGTGCTGCCCTCCGGCCCGCCCCCGGACCCACTGTCCTGGGCGGGGACATCCACCCACCGGCTGCCCTGGTGGACAGCCAGCCCGAACTCGGGCTGCGTCACCGCAACAAGGCTTGTCTCAGGTATCTCTATAGCTTTAAAACCCCAAATAGAAAGTAATTTGTCCACGACCATTTAAAAGATTAATGCAATTGGAGCTCTGGTATCTAAAAGCTTTTTACAAAATACTAGGAGGGAATTAGAAGAGTTTTTTCATCCTGTGGGGTAAACTATAATAATGTTTATGTAGGTGGTGTTTTCTTCTAATGGGAGGATTTCAGTGCTAATGACAGGTTTATTCCTCATTGTGGATACATTTTTGAGAAAAAAAAATACAGAATTGTCTTGTCATCCAGTCTTTTTAAGATTTATCAACACCTAAGGGAAATAAAATGACACTTATAGTAATAAACAGTCTGTTCAAATAATGGAGCACATTGCCTAAAAAAAGGGCACAGCTAAATTTTCAGGGGAAATGGAAGAGTTTTGTGACTTTGAGGACACCTAATAGTTGATAGGAATTGCCCAGTATTCTATGGCGAAACAAAGCCAGACTCTCATGGCTTGAGTGAGGGTGTGAGGGGATAGTCAGACATGTCCAGGCTAAACTGGATGCCAGAGTTACAAGTGTCATTGGATGGCCACTTCCTGAAAATATGCCTCAGAAAAACTGCCTCTGTCAGGAAACCTGTGTGTTGAGTTGGCTGTTTCAAGCCTTCCTTTTTTATTATTCCTTTGTTTCTCCTCCCATGCAATGTCACCAAACATGAAAAAAAAAATTCTTCACACAAAAATTGTTCTGAAATGCATTATTTTAAAAGTTGTTAGTAATAGGTAATAATTAAACCAAGAAAATTAAAAGATAGGTCAAGAGAAATAACTGGACCACTTGATTAAGAGACCAGGCTTTGAAAACTTGTCTCTTTTGCTTGGCTTTCCTGGCTGATGCTGCTCCAGTCACCTGAAGCTCCAAGATGAGAGGACGGGTCGAGGTGTGACAGATACTGGTCAACCTGGGTCTAGTTTTGCCTGAGTGCATCTGAACCAACCTGCTGGGTGTGAGCCAGCACCAGCCAGTTTTAACTGGCAGGGAACCTCCTTCTAACTCATTTGTTTTGTCTGTAGTGCCCTGTTAGTCAGTCTGGTCTTTTCCACAACTACCATCTGGACAGGGCATATGGGAAAGTTGGGATTCCTTCAGGCGAGAATCTCAGGTCATTCTCCAGGGAAATTGCCAACTGGCAGATTTCTCTAATCATCCTGCTGGTATCTGAGAACAGTTGCTTCTTTTTAAGGATTTTACTTCATATGAAAATTTATTTTGCTTAAAACCAGTACATTTGTTTGTTTCCACATGGAACAGAATTCATGGTGAAGCGCTGATCATGTTATTGTTTTCAATTCTAACAAAATACCAGATAGTCTGACCTAAATAGATGATTTTCTATTAGTCTCTTTTACTTTGTTAACATTTATCTGATACATATAAACCATAATAAATTTATTTATGTTCCACCATTTTATCTCAGTTCTAAAGAAGTCACAAAACTACAGTGCCATTTTCACTGGTGAAGTTTATGCTTCTTCATGTCAAGGAATATACTGTATGGCATATTGCTATAAGAGAGTCATTTCCAAAGTGGAATGCCTAGGCTTTTATAAGGTCTGTTCTTAAGGCTGTATTTCGGGTGCAAAGAAATTATGCTGGGAATGGATCTGTGGAACAATGCACGATTTCAATACGCAAAGGGTCTGTCCTGGTGTGCGCTTCACAGCTGGCGTGGAGCATAGGAAGGGGTGAGTATGCAGTGTGCCACACAGTCCGTGTCTCTGCTGTTGCCCATTTAGTTTTGAGCCTTCTGCACCATTTTCCACAGCTCTTTCATTCAAAAACCTTTAGCCTAATCATTAGATAATTTTTTTAGCTGATGGAATCACTAGCGAACAAAAAGCATGTAAAAAAAAATAACTTCAGTGAAATTAGAAAAGTGATAATTAGCCTAGTAAGTATGCCTAGAAAATTTGCCAATGCTTTTTCTCTCTTTAATGGTGTGCAGACTGAAAAACATTCACTTTTTTGTTTTGAAAAATGTACATTTTTTGTTAATTTTTATCCTAATTTATTTTTGTGCTGCTAGAGAGAGTAATAGGTCTGTGAATTTCATCCTGGTTTTACTCTGCCAGTTTTTTAATCTTACCATCAGTTGTCAGTCATGCTCTTCTGTGAAATCACTTGCAAAACATCTTATGTTCTTGTTGCATTTTGGCAAAGTTCGTTCATGAGTTAACTGTTTTAGTGGATCTTTGACTTCTTCTCTTTTCAGTTATGCATACCTGCAATATCTCTGTCATTTTTAGAAGATCTAGCTGTTATACAAAACTGATACCAAGGATGAAATGCCTAGATTACATTTTTCTAACTTTACTGCGCTAAATCAATTTTGTAAATCTTTAATATGAAGAAGAAAGTTTATCACAGTTTTTGTGCTACTTTGTTCTCCTTATATACGGTGTAGGTATATGGGAAGTGAATACATTGTCAGAGTACCGGGTCCCCAAAAAATTATCAGTGGGCGTAAACATCTCGGAGGGAACTGGGAGCTGATCCTTGGTTCTGTTTGTCTGTGCATGTGTCAGCAGGGCTGTACACCATTAACACCAGCACGTGCTACGTGAAAGCAGATTACTCATTCATGTAGAGGAGTTTGTTGCTATCATTTCTTGTCACTGCATCTGTTCTGGTGAAAGCTGATGTGCCAGCAGTAGGCATATGTCTTCAGTCAGTTTCTCTTTATCTGTAAGGTGATAAGATGACTTTTTTACTCTTTGGTGTGTTATTTTACTTGGGGTTTATGTAATATGAGTTGGGTTTTCTTCTTTGATGTGGGACAAGCAGCTTTGCTGAAGGGCTAGTTGGAAATTCAGAATTTGGTTTGGTTTGTTTTTTTTTTTTTTTTTAACAAAACTGCGGAGTTAGTTTCTTAACAAACCGATGTAGCATGTTCATAATGTGCTGTCAGGCAGCAGGGTTTTCCCCATGCAAGTAAAACACATCAGAGAAGCCCTTTATTTATCAGTGTGTGCCCTGTTAGGGCTTGTACCATGGAGAGTATATGAGAAGAAATATCCCTGCTACTTCAGTATTTAGTGCCATCAATATCCAGGGCTTTGAGTTTTGCTGTCACAGATAATTACCTGTGGTTTAGAACTTTATTTTGTTGGATAATTAGTTATTTCAACCATTTCTCATTTTGTCTACCAAATCAATTACCTTTTTGTCTCCCCTTCTTGCTCCCTTTGGCAGCTAAAATCTTTGACTAGTTCTTTCCTGTCATCATGAGTAAAACATGAATATTATGTTTTCAAACACAGTTGATATGAAAGGGACTCTGATGCTTACCAGGCTTGCTATTTTAGAATGTTGCCACTATATATTCTCTGCCTGAATATTGTCACTGCTGGATATGGTTTTACTGACCAAATATGATTGACTTCCTCTAAGTTATACAACCTGTGTTTCTGTCCATTGGTGACAGCTACTTCTAGCCTGTGGTTAGTTTCATCCTAAAAACAGTGTTTTACTTTTCCTCGAACAACTCTAGTATAAAAAGTATCTTTTCTTTCTGTGGATAAAGAGATTAGGGGGAATGGCTTGACTGTAGATGTCCACACTCAGTAAGGTTAAAGCAGAAATACACCTTACGCCTTCTGGCCAAAAACGAGCAGCTTCTTCAGTGCCTCTCAACATCTCTTTCCTGTTCTCTCCTCTATTGTTACATGCTGTTGAAGTATTCCATAAAGGTACACAAACCTGCTTGTTAAGCCACACGAAACCTATTTGTACCCTCTTGCTCAAGCTTAAACTGAGTTTCTTTGATTTACTCCTAAAGTGAATCACGCTAAATTGAGTTAAAGCTGTTGGTAATTCTGCCTGGGTCTGCAAGTGGTACTATAGCAATGTTGTGCCTCACCCACCTGGAATTTGCACCTTCCTTTCATTTGTTGTCCTGTGCGGCCCTCAGTCATTTGGGAATGCTCAGAATTTTAACAAGTTTGGCCTCGAGTAGATTAGATGGTTGAACTAAATACCAATATATTGTAGTTCAACATATAATGATTAATAACTCTTTTTTTTTTCTCTCTCTGATACAGATCTGGTACTACACAAACAGCATCTTTAGTGAATCTGGGATCAACCATGAAACAATCCCTTATGTTACACTAAGTACTGGTGCTGTTGAGACTCTGGCTGCTGTTTCATCTGTAAGTATGGTTATAGAAAACCCATTAGTATGCTTGATATTTAAATTTTATTAGATTTTATTCTCCTATACAGGTTAAAATATAAAAAGAATACTATGTTTATTAAGTGTAATGGTCGATTAAGCAACTCAAAATATTATTTCTAATTTTAATCCTAAACCAAATTTTTGTCTTGGGATTTTTTTTAAGATGCTCTTTAATTTTAGTTAGTTCTATAAAAGGAACAGAAAAAGTTGGTATGTCCTGCAGTGCTTTGTGCATATGAAGAGGAAGAAGGCAGAAACAGCAAGGGCCAAAGTTTATTAAGTGGTAATGTATAAATCATTTCACCCAGTAGAACAACTTTACCTGGTAGCAGTTTATTCACATCTCAGAGTTTTCTCATGTGCCTGCTGGGAAGCAGGCAGTGTTGTTTGGAGAAGGCTCAGGCACAGTACAGCTACAAGTGTTCAGTGTGACTGGCAGAAACAGCCACTCGGGTAGGTGGAACAGTAAAACCAGCCTGCTAGAAGAGGGAGTCCCATGTGGTGTTACATTCTGCTGCCTTACTCAGGACAAACAGGCATCCTATCCTAATACGTGAGCTCCAGGGTGTAGAGGAAGATGTTAATAGAAAAACTCATACATGCACAATCTTTTCTTTCCTATTTCAAAATGGAAAAGTTGACTAGGAAAAAAAATGCACTAAATGAGCAAACTAAAGCTTCAAGTTTTAGTAGGTGATTACACAATTAATTCCTAAAGGAAATACATTTATGTTTGCACTACAAGAAATAAGAAGCAATGGTAGAACTCTTTGGAATGGAAAGTTGCAAAGGAGCAAGTACTCTTTTCTTCCTTTGTTAGAATTTTTTCTTCATACCTTCTATACCAACTGTATTTGCACAATACTGAACACAGCAGCTAGCGTTTTTAAATGTCAGAAGAATGGTTTTGGAAAAAAAGTCCTTTTCGGTGGCAGGGCAACTGCTTGTGACCTACAAAATGTTAAACTAAATCCAGCTATCAAATATGTTTTCTTACAGTCTAGGACATAAGGACTCTACAGGGTCACAAATATCTTCTTCTTCTGATGTTTGTGAATTTCCACAAATCTGTTTTTGGCTAAATTTTTATTTTTTTTTTTTTTTTTTTTTAAATTGAAGACACTTTGATTTTATAACTCTTTTTAACAGGTAGAAATAGAAAATATGAAAGTCCCTACCTCTTATAGCTTCTTTGTGATACAGCACACATGCTTCTTTGTTTAAGAGATATGGAAAAATAGTAGTGATAATTCTGCCACTGTTTTAAGTGAAGAATACACCTCTTTTATGTGAAAACAGATGATAATTACATGGAGATGATTCCGTGATATTGAAGCCATTCTATAAATAGGGTCTGTTATCTTTTCAATTCCTTCCGTGCTGTCAGTTTATGGGGCTTATTCAGAGCACACTCTTCACACATAATGAGGTGGATATGTGTGCTTTGGCTCCTGGTATGTATGGTTACATTTTGTACTCAAGAGGAGGGTTTTTTAATACTACTTCTGTTAATGCTACCTGCTGTGCCTCTGGAAATGCTGATGTATTGATATCTCTGCTCCTTTCCAATTTCTCGGTTCAAGACATGCTTCTTTTTAGCCTTAATTTTATTTCCTTAATCTTCATAAATGTTTCATTGCAGTTGTTCAAAGGAACAACAACATGAATTTAGTTTTTCAGTTGAAGGTTTTGCAGCTTATTTATTCGAGTGACTTCCTTTCAAGTTTTTCATGCCTAGCACTGTGGACAGTGGATTCCTCCCACTCCCAACCTCTCCCAGTGTCTCCTTCTGCCATTTTTAAAAAAATCTGTTTCACAGCCTTAAATGTTAAGCCAGGTGCATGCTTTTTGTACTATTCATGGAAGAAACAAGAAAGGAAGAAGAAAACTTAATTTTCCTGGTATTTTTTAATACGCTGTGTTTGCTAGCAGAAGCCGTATTTTACTGGCAATAAACTTGAGCATTTCAGTAGAGGTAATCAGTTATAGAGGTGTAGTTTCTTTCCTCATAAAAGAAATAGCAATTGGAGAGGTCCACCAGAAATCATGTACCATCTGTGATAATTATGTATGAATTAGGTGGTCATGAGATTGGAGCCTCAGTAAGAATACTTGGGTATTGATGACCTCCATTGGTGAGACCTGTATGAATGCCAAAGGTAAACAGTGAAATAGATGTATTTCACAGAGAAGCAAAGTAATATTTAGGAGATAAAATACTGAAACTGAAAAATTTTGGAAGTCTCGCTTTAATGCCTCTCTTGGGAGCAGCAGCACAATAGTAATAATGTTGATGTGGTCCATGAGGAAAGGCAGTTAATATCCCTTCCTTTTTATAGCTCTGTATTGCCTCAGGTCTTGATATGCCCACTTGTAGCTTACTTTACCTACAGCTCCAGCCCTCTTCCTCTCCAGCAAAAGCCATATAAACAAGACAATGAAAGATGAAACATGCATTATCATTTTCCTTTCATTCACATAATGTGGCTGCAACTCCCGCTTACATCAACACTTCCTAATTTACTTCATGAAACACGTATGGTCTAGCGTTACATACTTGATGCCCTGGCTTCCCTCTAGGGACACAATATAAACTTTCTGTACATTTTTTGGTTAATGATAGAGAATCCCACCTACTGTATGGAACACAGATTTGATTTAGAGAACTGGCTAGACAATTACTTTTTAATGAGAGTGCCCATTAGTTTCAGTTTGCTTCTGAAGTTTTGTATCCTCTGGAATGAAATACTGAATGGATTTACTACTTATAGACATGTTACAGCAGTAGGTTACCTAACTTGATGCAATTTTTTGAAGCAGGATGGAATAGACCTAAATAATTCCTTGTGTTTATTAGAAGTCTGTTCTATAAATTCTGAGTTAAGTACATACCACAAACTTAGCTGTTCTTCAGTAAGACTAATTACTGTTACTATTTTCTAATTTTTAATAATTTAGGTTCATTTGTTGTTGTCTTACTCTTAGTGGGCAAAGAGAACAATTTTCCAGTGCCTTTCTTTAGCACAGCAGCAGGGTGAATGGAAAGGGAGACAGAAGTAAATGTCTGAAAGGATTCCTTCCCTCCTCCATGAAGCCAGCATAGAATAAAAGAGAATGTTATTCAAATTAAGCATCCCACATCCAATTTTGCCATCTGTGGCACCACATTTGGGTTTCTTATAATGTTCACAGAAAGAGACTAGATGTGACTATATTGAGAAGACTATGCCCTAAGTATTTCCCATGGGGTGATGCATGAAGGTGTTACTAAAAGCCTGTGACAGAGACAAGCTGTGTGAAGCCTGGAATGAGTTAAAACACACTGCAGTACCAGACCATAAAAGAATGTAGGAAATCCTTTGCAGTATCATACAGAAGTTGGGGAAGCACTGCTGAGGCAAATGGGGCTGGGCTAAGATGAGTCCTTGCATGGGCTACGTCTTGGCCATGCTGGTATGGCAGACATCAAGTATGGAGAGCATCTTTAGTGAATAGAAAATTTCATTGCCAAGTGAAGCTGATTAAGGATGCCTTACTGCAGAATACTTCAGACTGAGCTTAGAAATTTAGCAATCAATTCCGTGCTTTACTGAGAGTAATCTTTAGACTGGTACCTGCAGAAGGTGCGTAACTTCTTATCCTGTCATGGCTTTAATATAGATATGGGTAAATTGATGTGAGAGCCTTGTAGCCAGAGATTTTTTTAAGGCTTGTGCTTATGTGGTCAAAGTTGATGCTAGGCCTCTAAACTCCAGTTTAGGTGCTTAAATACAATAACCCCCCCCCTTTTTTTTTTTTTGGTTTTAAAATGAATATTCATACAGTAGACTAATGGATATACATCAAAATATGAATCAAAAATCCCAGTTTAGAATTCTCAGTCTCCTGTTCCTCTACTTTTCCTGGGTACAAGATACTACACACTGTGTCATAAAGTGATATAAATTAGGTTATCCATTTAATTCCTGATATTTAAAATAGAAA
This sequence comes from Platysteira castanea, assembly GCA_013397175.1. Lineage (NCBI taxonomy): Eukaryota > Metazoa > Chordata > Aves > Passeriformes > Platysteira > Platysteira castanea. The sequence goes on along the minus strand of VYXC01001688.1, from coordinate 75,589 downwards.
TAACATAATGTTACCTTGCCATGTTAAGTCTGAATCTAGTCATAGAGTCTTACTCAGACCTTTATCCAAAATACATGAGAAAGAAAGTGTAGCTATTCTTGACACCAACTTATAGACCAAACTTCTTTACAGAGCTGAGACATCAAGAAAACCTGATAGGGTTTGCTTAGTATAATTTAAGGCCAGGATATAAGTAGGGAATATCATTCAGTGACCTTCTGTTTGGACTGTAGGCCTTGCTTGCACATTTATTTTATCCAGAGAAGCTTGTCTGATCTATTTTAAGGCACTCTGCCTTCAGTATGTCAGCCCTGGTATCTGCAGCTGACTGAAGTGAAAAGGTTGATATTTTCTTCTTAACTTTATTCACAAGTGTTTCCTGGCAGACAAAAGTAAGTTGTGTGAACTGTTAATGTAGTTTGTATATCAATGGCCTTTTTATCACCAAATGTTTGTGTTGAGAGAATTTTGGTTGCAATATTCTTTACACGTTTTCAGTTATTTCAGTTGTATTAATCATCATGACTAGGTATAGGTTTCTACAAATGAATGTTTATGATCACATATAAACAAGTATCAGCCTACACAGTTTGGCACATAACTCAGGTGTTATCGCAGAAAACAGTTGTAATGTTCTTCTGTTGTCTCTACTTGAGCATATACTGGATTTCATGTTATTTCATTTATTCTACTGTACAGTGTATTTTGACTTGCTATAGATCTTCAATAGGTAACAGTTACCAGTGCATAGCAGTGGAGCATTTAGAACTATAAATACTTGGAGATTGGTGAATCATCTTCCACTTCTTATGAGTCATAAGCATCTTAGTGGGTTTTGCAAGTTAACAAGTTTTGGATTTGTATAATCATAACTAAAAAATTAAGTTGTTGTCTGTCTACAACCTCAAAACCAGCATTGTTTTCGCTGGGGAAACTTGCTGTTAAGGAAGACCGAGTCCAAACTGTCCTTCCTTACTGGAATTTGTTTTGCTTTGAGCTTTACAAGTGAAAACTATATGTCACATTTTCCCCATGTGTTGTGTGACAGGTATCTATGAACATTTTCCCTCTAAGAGAAGCATCATTCCTTACCCTGTGTTAATATAAGACAGCTGTGTAACACCAAGATTGTTTGATCATGACCATCAATCCAGCATTGAAAAAAATAAGGGAAATAGCACAGTATGTCAAATTAGATGTGCAGCATTTATTGCTGAACATGTAATTCATGCCAAATTACATATGAAACATCTGTTGCAGAAGTTGCAGAAGATGGGTCTTACAGACCTATCAAATAAATTTTCAGTCCCCAGAGCCATAAAAGTTTTGTCTTGGTTCAGTGTATGTGTGGTCACCTGTGTTTGCAAGATGAATTTTTTAATTCTAGTGGAAAATACCTGCCATGTTGTAGAGGTTTTGACAGTGAAGCAATTGCAGTTTTGAAACATTTGGACCTCATAAAATATTATTAATATCAGTGCATGTCTTTTTAAAATTCCATAATTCTACTATGGAAGCTGTTAAAATTGTCCAAATTTGTTGGGGTCACCCCAGCCTATTGGGGGCTGTGGCGGGGAGTCCTGCCCCAGGCTTGAGAGACAGGCTTCTCCTAAGACACAGTGTTCCTTTGATTGATCTGTATGTTCTCCCTTCTCTGCTCTCCCATTTGCCCTTGGTTATAACCAAGTCCCTCCATATTGGTTCCCTTGCCCTGGTCCGGTCTCTGTCCCGCCCTGCAGCCTGATACCCTTGGTCACGATACCCTGCCCGCCCTGCAGACCCCCTTTATAAACACCAAACCCCTCCCCCATTTTGTCTTTGGCATGGTGTGTTCCAAGACAGGCTTTACTTCACCTCATCATGAAGGGGACCAGGAGCCAAAGGTCCTTCCTGGCTCTTCCGTCGCCCGCAGCGAGTGTGTGTGTGTGCCTGGCTGCTTCTCTGGCTGAGATGGGTGCTGCCTGCATTCACTCCTATGAGAGCCTGGTCCCTTTGAGCTGCTCCCTCCGGGAGCCACCCAGCCATGGAGGCTCAACCAGCGGGACAGGACGGGAGCTGTTGGAGCACTCCGATCTAACCAGCTTCAGCGCAGCGGCTTTGCCAGAGCAGCTCCAGCCCCTGTGGGGACGCTTTTAGGAAGGTCGCGGCACCTCTAATCTATCACACTGCAACACAAATTAGTATATTTCACCATTTAAAGAAATAAAGAATGCAAAATCTTGCCATAGAGCTGCTTTCAGTGATTTGCAGCATCACAGTACATATCTCTGGTGGGGAAGTTCAGCTCAGGGTGCAACATCAACGTATGTTTAGGACAGACAAGCCTGTCCTAAAATGTACTGGTGAACCCCATACTGAGGGAGAAGCACTTGCCTCTCAAGGCATTTTGTCCCTGGGTGTCTGTACTTTGCTTTAACACATTTCTTCTAGATGCTCGCAGTGGAGTGGTGTGTGTTGTTTCCCAAAATTAAGGGTATTACTCTAGATTTCATTTTACTTGCCCATTTTATCTTTTCCTCCAAGGATGTGTAGAAGATGGCTTTCAGTCTCCAGTAAATAATAATATGGCAAACAATTGTGTGATTCTAACTTATTTGAAGTGGTACATTTAATTCTTCATAAAATACTTTTATTTTTCTCATAAGAAAGTCAACTGCAATTAGTAGTTTTAGTAGTTATCAACATGAAAAGGACATCAGCTGTTATGACAAAATACATATTAGTCTATTTTAATGAGTCAGACTAGCAAAGAGTTTCATGTTAGAGCTTTTTAAGAAATTCTTCATTGTGTTTTTCTCTAGCAGATAAGTATTCAGATTTTGTGATTTATATTCAGGTGTTAAATATAATTTCGAAATGGATGTAACTGCACAAGTACCAGTGTTAAACTCACTTGTCTGAGCAAAGTTTTCTGCTGCGTGGATTTCTTTTGTTTGGATACTCTAATTACACTAACTATCCAAAATCACGACTAAATGCTTATTCTGTGTTTGAGAAAAAAAGAAATTTAAAATAAATTTTAGTTTGAGATATAATCTATGCTAAAAAAATTTAAATCTCAAATTTTAAATGTTTTAAGCTTACATTCTGTGAGATACTGAAATTAGGAAAGTCAAAATGCAAAAGCAAGAGACTATAATTCGCTTCAATATACTGACATTTGAAAATTACATATTGTAAGAACATTGTCATAGAAATTTAGTGCGTATTCGTAAGCCATTCAATCAATATACAATTTTTTCAGTGGTCTCAGATAAGAATACCATACTGGCTTATTTTTTCAAGGAGGTTAAATTTTGTAAACATAATTGTGAGCACAATTATGAACATGTCAGAGCTTATCAATAGTTAAGCTCTCGATAGCTAACTAACTTGTCTTTGGCATGGTGTGTTCCAAGACAGGCTTTACTTCACCTCATCATGAAGGGGACCAGGAGCCAAAGGTCCTTCCCGGCTCCTGGTTAAAATTAACACTCATGGTTTTAGTTTTGATCTTCATATTTACTAGGAGAACATATTTCAGGGTCCAAGTTCTTTAGTGTTTTGTCAAGTCAAATGCTACTTTTTGCTTTCCAGGGCTTAGTTATTGAGCGGCTTGGACGCAGACCTCTACTCATTGGAGGTTTTGGGCTGATGATTGTCTTCTTCGCAGTACTCACTGTCTCCCTGACTTTGCAGGTAACACTAGGGTCACTATATATTTTTACTCTCTCTTTTATCTATTTTAAACATGTTCAATACAGGTTTGTCTCAACATTCCTATAAAGCCAATCCTTTTAATCAGTTTGGCGTAAGGACTGAAAGGTCTCTTATACTAATTTATGCATCTGTTTGCTTCAAAGCTTTTGCATTAAAAAGCTATAGGGACTTTCTCACATTCTCACATTCAGACTCCTTAATTCAAAGATTTATGCCTATCATGAGCTACTATGAAGACAATTTTACCCACAGTTGAGTAAATAGTTTACCCGTATGCTGCGGGTTTATCTTTGTTTGTAATTCACTCTCTCTGAGATTTCTTTCAAATTTTATATGTTATCACTGGTTTAGGTTTGGATTTTTTCTTTTTCCCCAGTTAAATATTTCCATGTTTGAGTAATTTTTCCTTTACTCAAAGTTTGGCTTCCATCTACATAAGATGCAGTTTGTTTATGTTCCTAAGGTCTTTTAAGAAGTAAAACTGACATTTGCAATGGCATGGATTTGGGCGGTGTTTCATCAAGGTGTCTTCTTGCTGGTTTTGATTCATGTGTGGTGCCATTAATCTGACTTCCAAATCTCATTTCTTGTTTGAAGAGAGTCACTAAGTCAGGTTGACTGGCAGGTCTGTGCCACACCACTGCAGTTTTATTTGATTTACCTGTATGTACAACACAATAAAGCTTTACTTCACACACCTGCCAGGACAGCTGTAAGACAGCTCTCCTCCAAAAGAGAGATGTTATTGCATATTTTGTATGCCAAGTGAAAAATTCCCTTCCAGATCTTTTAAAGCCAAGTTGGGTGTGAAGACCTTCAGCTGTTTTAAATCCCCAAAGTCTGAATGCCTTTCAGTTTTACCTCCTTTTGAAAATGTCTCAATGTATTAAGTATTAGAGGTTTGCTTTCAGCAGAGGACCAGGGTACAAGTAGGCTTAATCTCAGAGGAATTTATATCTATTTGCACCTTCTCTTTCTCAGAGACCTTGGATTTGCTTCCAGACAAGAGCCCCAGATTGTGTAATTCTGATAGATTTACAACCCTTCTGGTTAATCTTAATGCCCAGGAGATCATGGTTTCCACATAACTAAGGGAATAACCCAGACTAGAAGAGAAAGAGCACCAGAAAATGGGGGGCTTTCCTTAACACTGAAAAAAATAATTATGTTCTGTAGCAAGAATATTTTTACAGTGCCACTCTAAGTGGTGATACTACACTTACATATATCTTAAAAAATTTTCAAAAATAGTAACATTCCAATAAAAATATCATTCACACTTTGCTAGGGAAAAACCCACCTGTTGGAGAAAGAAGGAAATGAGCATCCATTTTTTTCTCCCATCTGTTAGTATTAGTATCAAGCATTCACAGATGTAATTAAGAAAGAGTGTCCTGCAAACTCCATAGGAATTGCTCTTTGAATTTCAAGTTCCTGATATTTAGAGGTGTCAGTAGAGAAAAATCTACTTCGAAGTAGAGGAAAGATAGCACACATGGCCTTCCTTGTCTGCAAAATCAGATTATGGCTGAAAATCCCTGCGCTGTGGCTTTTCCACGCTTTGCCAAGGTTCAGATGCCTGGTCCTCTGACCAAATGTCAGTCTGTCATGTCTTCAGCCAAGCCTTTGACTGGTGAACTTCAAAGCTCTATGGGCCATCCTAGATGCTCTTTTTAAACATGACTAAAATACCTGAGGAGGGTGGAGGCACTGAATGTGTTCAGTGTTCCAGGTGGGCTTGAAGTTTAGCACAAGAAGCTGTGAATTTTTAGAGTTCGGACTCTGTGATATGTGAGCTCGTCTAGTGTTTCTCTACAGGGATTTCACAGACACCAAGGCCTTTAAATACAGACTATCTAATAAGGTCCTACAGAAATACAGTGATTTTCTAAAGTAACCTCGGACTAAACTCTGAAATAGATAAAGAATCATGGAAAATACTATCTATTGTCTGTGAGTTTTTAAAAATATTTGTAATATGTACAATATACTTAAAATGAATGTCTTTTATCTACCCAGAACACTGTGCATTGGCTTCCTTACCTCAGTATATTTTGCATCCTTGCAGTCATTGCATCGTTCTGCATTGGACCAGGTATGTCTATATATATTTTTTCGTGTTTCTTTGTACATCAAAGGACAGGTATTTTTGCATTGGCACTATGTTAGCAAATCACTTGTACAGAACTTCAGTTTGGCTGTAAACCAGAAAGTAAGACTTGTTCCCTTGAGCTTTTGTGGGTTTTTAAGGAATTTCTTGCCTCTTTTTCACTGTAAGGAATTTCACATCAAACATTAATCAGCTGTTTATACATCTTCACCACTGAAGTGTAATTGATTGATTGCGGTTTATTTGGGGAGATAAAGAGTTGCTGATGCTTGATATGACTAATGAAATACTGCTGTAATTTTGTGGATCCTCTTGTGAAAAGCTGAGGAAAAAATATGCTGCTTTGCAGAAAAATAGGAAGAAGACCAAGATATTTCTTTTCTCCTTATTTCTGGGGACAGAGTTTGTCACTAACTTCTGTACAAAATACTATAAAACTACTGAAAAAAAAATAGCAATCCTTTTGTCCTGTAAGGACTAATCTCAGGTTCAGCTAAGTTCACTGTACTGCTGACTTAGGTTTCTTAGACTGAGGTGGGGGGGCAGGGGCAGTGTTAAAGAATTCTGTGGATTAGAACTGTTCTTGAATTTTAAATACCTTAGGAATGTCAAATGTTGACTTGAAACTTCTTTAAAAGTTTCCTTCTGGTGTTTTAAGTGGCTCAGAGAGTTTAAGTGCAGCTATATGCAACATCTATCATTGGAGGTTTTTAAAATCTCTGTTGAAACAAACGGAAGTTTTTTCCCTATTACAGATATGTTCCACCTATTTTTAGAACTTGCAGATCAGTATGTTCTTACATGTTATATTTTCAGCATATAAAGATTAACCCTCTGATTTTCTCCTTCACCTCACCATTCTTCAAAATGGATTCTGCTGTTCTTCATTTGGCTTCTTTCTCTTTACTGATGTTATTCAGGATTTGTGTTGTATGCAGTCTATTTGGAGCAAAGTGTCTGCAGATATATTGTGGACAAAGAGCTTTTGTTAGATATTCTAACTATTTTTCTACAGAAATTCATTAAAATTAAAGCTGCTGTTGTGTTTTTCATTGTGCTCAGTGCTATTAAAGCCAAAGAACATTAATAATGTACCAGTAGCTACCTAGTTGGCCTCTCCACCTTTCCTCTGTGTGTTCAAACATCTGTCATATCTGACAATAGTGAGAATATCTCAGTAGCACTTAATGCTGAATTGCTTTTAATGCAAATCTCGGTAATTGACTCTTCAGCTGTTGAGAGGAAGTTGTGAAGAATCATATTCTGATATCTCTGCAAATCAATAGCAATATTATAGCTGACTTTAATGGAGGAAGATTTANTTTCCTTCTGGTGTTTTAAGTGGCTCAGAGAGTTTAAGTGCAGCTATATGCAACATCTATCATTGGAGGTTTTTAAAATCTCTGTTGAAACAAACGGAAGTTTTTTCCCTATTACAGATATGTTCCACCTATTTTTAGAACTTGCAGATCAGTATGTTCTTACATGTTATATTTTCAGCATATAAAGATTAACCCTCTGATTTTCTCCTTCACCTCACCATTCTTCAAAATGGATTCTGCTGTTCTTCATTTGGCTTCTTTCTCTTTACTGATGTTATTCAGGATTTGTGTTGTATGCAGTCTATTTGGAGCAAAGTGTCTGCAGATATATTGTGGACAAAGAGCTTTTGTTAGATATTCTAACTATTTTTCTACAGAAATTCATTAAAATTAAAGCTGCTGTTGTGTTTTTCATTGTGCTCAGTGCTATTAAAGCCAAAGAACATTAATAATGTACCAGTAGCTACCTAGTTGGCCTCTCCACCTTTCCTCTGTGTGTTCAAACATTTGTCATATCTGACAATAGTGGGAATATCTCAGTAGCACTTAACGCTGAATTGCTTTTAATGAAAATCTCAGTAATTGATTCTTCAGCTGTTGAGAGGAAGCTGTGAAGAATCATATTCTGATATCTCTGCAAATCAATAGCAATATTATAGCTGACTTTAATGGAGGAAGATTTATCTTCAGTGAAATTTCTCCATTCTGTTTTGAGGAGCTTAAGAGATTTGAACTACTTTGCTACCTTTTAGCTGGCCAACTTCTATTATTAGCAATGCTTTAAGATGATTAAATGAGATGAAAACATACACATTTTTTTCTAAACAAAGAAAATATTACCAAGGAGTGTGGCATCAACTTTGCTTCCACTGCCTTTTGTATCATGAGGCATAACTCAATAGTTGAGTGCAATTACTCTGTCAGATTTTGTCTGCCTTTCCTTGTACAGGAAAGACATCAAAAGCCTGACAAGTCCATTGGAGAATCACCATGTCAGTGTCAGGAGACCTGTGAGAAGGGACTGGGTGAACTGGACTTGTTCAACCTGAGAAGAGACAGCTTTGGGGATCTGAGAGCAGTGCCACTACCTATGAGCAGGGTGTTGCAATAGCAGAGCCAGTCTCCTGTAGCTGCGTGGTGAGGTGTTTGAGAGACAGAATGCAGGTGTTGAAACAAGAAAGATGAGGAGAGACTGTAAGGAAAAGCTTTTTGCTTCTAGGCAGTCAAGCAGGCTATTGAGGATATTGAGTCCTTAATTATTACAAAAAGATCTAAACTGGATAGTTTGTACTTCTGTTTTTCTCCATTACAGTGGCTGTAGGGAAGTGTCCAGAGAAAATACAAACAGGGCAAGTAGGTGAGACATTTTTTGAGAACCAGTGCACATTATTTTCAGCTTAGCGCCCTTCTGAGCCATAGCTTCTAACTCTTTCATAGTCTCCCATGGATTTGTTAATTCTCTGTCTGAAACAACAAAATTTTAGCATTCTTTGGTAAAGAAAACTACACGTCACGCACGCATCCTTTGTTATTCTTTGTGTGATGATCCCTAGGTCTTGCAGAAATAGAGCAACTGATCCTCTCTCTCCTTTTCAACTTTCTTGTGATCTTGTAAACTTTTACCTTATCAACACAGATTTTTCTGGAATGAACAGGTATTTCTTATTGCCACCTTCTCAGTGATATTTTATGACACCCCTTTAGCAGGAAAATTTCACACTTTAGTATTCTTTTGTAGCCATCTGGTGTTTTAATGAGACAAGACTGAAGTTCAGGAATAACTTTCCCAGCTTTCTGGTAGGAAAAGGGGTTTTCCCCAAGAAAATTAAGATATATTCTTTATTGTAAAGCTGCATATTTTTTATACTTCTAGCCTTTTTTAGAAGTTTTGCCATTCATTTGTATTGGTTAAACAGGGACTATGGTCACCTAATCCTCAGTATCTTAATTCCTCCTGTAGTTACACTACAAACACGGGGTTTGCAGTGATTCCATACCTACAAGTCTTAAACTAGGATGAATTTAGTTTATGTTCACTGAGCTATTGGTACTTGGAAAAATTATCCCATCTGAAGATAACAAATAGCATAAGGAAGTGAGCTTATAAAAATAACTGCTTTAACTTTCTAGAGCATAAAATTGCTTTTAAAACCACAATATTTTCTCTCTCGTTAGAACATCTAATACCTTGTTGATAGCTTAGATATTGTGTAAACCATTTTCTGATAGCATATGCATGAGTCCCATCTGCTCCTTTACAGCAAGGATGAGCTGTTACTGTAAACTGTGGAGGGGGTTTTTTGTTTCAATTTTCTGAACACAGCTTTTCAGCTTCCAGACATTTTTGAGGACTGAAACAGTAATGATAACAACAGGTATGTTCAGGTACCTCATCATTTTTGTCAAAAGACAAACAGCAGAAAGCTTTCACTTTCTAAAAATTAAAGGGGCCCTTGTGCTTGATACTGTCAATCTGTCATCTGAAAGAAAATAACCCTTTAAAAAGTGTTTATCTATAGATTAGGGAGCCATGCTGGTCCAGACAGTTTCTTCATTGTGCCTATTTGGTTAATTGTATGCAAGTTAAGATATTTGTTGGACCTGAAATAAATACAGGCTACGTTTCAAATGGAGAATTGTCATCCAGCAAAGAGTAAATAGAAAAAACTGAGGGGGATGGGTTCTGACTCCTAAGGAGACAAAAAGCAAAAAGCTGAAAATCAACTGAGAAAATAAATCAGAGAAAAAAAGTAAAAGAACAATTTCAGGATGTCCAGAGTACATTTGTGCTGTTTAGGTTATGCATCATGAGCAAATGCATTGATTTGCAATGCCTTTACAGAATGGGTAAATAATGTGCAGCTTCTTGGGAGTTTGGATAGTGATAGACAGGTTTAGGTACATGTGAAATGTCTTCCTTCTTTAATTTTGCCTTAGTTAATATTTAAGAAAAAAGGAAGAGCTAAGATTTATTCACACTTTCTCAGTTAAATCTGTGTGGCTGCCTCTTCATGGACTGAACACTCATGTTCAACTGTCCCTGAAGAATCAATCTCTTTAAGGAAAGATAATCTAAAATCTGACTTAAACAGAAACAAGAGAAGGTTCTGCTTATTTTTAGCTATTTTTTTGAATTCCCCACTTATCCATTATACCTTTACAACAGTTGCTGTGCCAGTAAGTGATTTTTGATTTTTCTGGGAGAATTGAAAAATGTGCATTGTAGTTTTACAAAACCTTCTGCAGATTGGCCCCTTTTACCTACCAGTCAAAGAGCTAAACAAACAAGCAAACAAACAAACAAACACCCAAAAACTGACACAGTGTGTGTGCAATTCAGTTTCCTGATTTACCTGGAGGGATGTTGACCTCACTTATCAGTGAGTCTGTAATGCATTTTGGGATGAGGGTCTAGAAGTCTTTCTTTTTGAAGTTTTTCCAATTCACATAAAACAATTAAATGTTCATTCTCTGAACCAGAGAATGGCTTTTCTGCCACCTGTCAAGATGTGTCAGATAGTTGAACATGTGGAGAAAAAAAACTTATTAATTGGGGATTACACCTACATTGGCATGAACTTCCATATAACCTTCCTAGTGAAAAGAAGTGTAACAAAGAGATAGTTAAGACCCTGAGAACCTAGAAAGCTGGCATAAAGCATCTCCATGCATTACCTTTGTATGAAGTGATTTATTGGCATTTCTTCCTTAGAAGCACATTCTGTTTAAGTGTAACACCTTTCCATCCAGTTTTGATAAATGGAGAAGGCACTGCTGCAGAGAAGGGACAGAAAACCATGGTGGGAGAGGTTAGGTATGATACCTGTCTTTAACTAAATGCAAGGATGGGAGGAGGTAGACTGTTTTGATAAAATACCGGGCTTTGAAGAAATCTTGTTTTACCACCTTCTTTCAGAAATCAAATAAGTATTGTTGCTTTCAAATCTCTGCAAATTTGCTGGCTCTGGAAACATGGTGCACTGAAGCACTAGACTTATTTTACTACTGGGAATATGTAGAAATAACCTCAAACCCTATTGTGGCAGTAAGATCTGTAAAAAGTGTTTGTGTAGCATAAGTGTCCTGCCCACGCTTTGACCACTGCATCTGGGAAGGAGATCAGCCATGTATGTGCACAGGAAGGTGTGTGGTAATGTTCCTTCTTCCGAAGAGTTCCTTGTAGTCCTTTGGAGGAAAGAAAAGAAAAACTACCTTTTATTACAACAAGCAGTAATACTTACGGAAGTTCCAGAAGTCTCAGGAGCTGATTTTATATCCATTTCCTGACATGATAACTCAAGCCATCTTTGTGCTGGAAATTCATGTTATTTTGGTGGCACTTCAAGTTTGAGATTAGTGATTTTGTTGAAATCTTTTGCATTCTGCCAGTTTCTAAGAATGGGACATACATGCCTGCATGACCTAGAGAGAAAAAGAGGCTTAGAAACTCTGAACAGGGTGAGGATTTAAGGATGTCTGAAAAATGCCTTAGCTAGGGAAGAATATAAGAACAGTATCTCTAAGTATCAATGGAAGACTTCCACATAGCTAATTATATTTTTTCTAAGTAATTTTCAAGATTGCTTTATATGAACACTCTGTATGCACATTCTTTTACATGTTTTATTAAAGACCTAATACATCATATTGTCATGCATTATCTCTCTGTACTGTAATGTGAAAAATGCTCATTGTGTTGTCAGGCGTCGTGTCATCATTTTTGAGATGACTTAGAGCTGAATGATGGAGCACAAAACTGCTCATGCAGCAGTAGCACAGAAGGGCTGCAAAGAAGGGATGCTGTGAAGGTGAAGAAAATAGATTTGTACATGAAACGATACAGAATAACTTCATAGTGTCCAACAGAAAAGGCTGAGAACATAATTTCTAAGAACACAGGTAAAAGGGAAAATAATACTGAGAAGGGAGAATAATCTGAAGGCAAGTGTTGCTGCAGAAAATAGCAACAAAGACCCAAACTAAGGTGCTAGCTAGCCACAAATAAATTTAGAATACAATTTGGGAAAAAACTCCTAACTACTTGAGGAGTCAAGATCTGTATCAGCTTCTCAATAGAAACAGCAAATAGAGAAATGGAACAAATATATTCTATAAATTAAATACTGCCTGAAACAACTGAGGATTGTATTTGAACTCCATGATCTAATATGGTCCTGGATTCCTTTATCTTCAAGCCTTGTGTTCTTCATTTATCTGTGAGATGCTTGATCCTCAGTATAAAGTCTTACCTTGCTTCCATCTGTCTAAAAGCCTACGGTGTCTGTGAGGATGCACATGTGGCCAGAGGGATTTTCTAGCTGGTCATTGCAATAAAGTGCAGCCCCTGACTTCATTTCTGTCAATAGCTGCTATTTTTAAATCAGTGGCAGTAGAGAGAAGAAAGCAGGAGTCTCTGGCTAAGTCTTACACAGTGGCTTCAGGCATTCTGACTTTACTGTCTTATGCCATGTAAGATCTTAGAATTAGTTTTCTGGTCTTTAATCCTGTAAGTATTTCTGTGGACGAATAGCATTTCCATACAGAAGTCTTGTTGAGTTCAGAGGAGCATGGATAAGGCTGAATTTAGTGTGATCAAACATGAGTCCATGTGATTTTACTTAAATTCCTACTTTTAAAGCAGGTTTCTACTTAGTATGCATAAGGATAACAAAATCAGATCAGTGATATGTTTCCAGTCACACTGATCACTGGAAAGAGAAATCAGTAAAATTCAAACTCTGATGAATTTGAAAAAAAATAGTAATTTTGTGGTAGCAAGATCTTCATTTTTTGATTGTTACTTTGTATAAGAATTGCGTTTTCAGACACAGCTGAGAAATACCAGTGAACCAGGCCATTCCAGAAAAACATTTCACCTCTGCTTGTCTCTTTTTCTGAGAGTTTTATAATATTTGTCATGGCTTATGGAATGTGAGCAAAGTCTTCCCTAGCACAGCTGAATACAATGAATACAATTGAATACAATTTTAAATTGACATTATAAAGGAAACAAAAGAAAACTCAGAGGAAATCATTGCTGTGCCCCGAGGTATATCAAAGATACTTTGGTATTTAAAGTTTAAATCAGTCCATGCCCTTACTCTGAATGCCAGTGTGCAGCTGTATTGACAGCAGAGCTGTTGTCATAAAAGGGTCACTTTGAAAGTCACGAGGTTTATTCAGCCTGAAATGTCATGAGTGAGGAAAATAAAAATCATCTCCTGGATATGAAACACAACCCAAGGTGTAATAGCACACATGTAGACATAAAAGTACTGCAGTGAAAGGCAGCGTCAGTATTATTGCCTGAAACAGGCATTTACAGAAGCTTTGTGTGATGTTCTAGCTTCTCCATTTAGAGTGGGATGTAAAAACTTCTAACACTCATGGCCTCCCACAGAGGCATTGTGCCAGTCCACTTTGAGAAAGAGTTTGAGCTTGCTTGAGTGGAGGAAAACCCCATTCTCTGTACTCTCTGATGTTAAGAAGAAACAAATAAACCCATGTTGTTCTATATTTAGTTAAAAAGTAGAAGATTTGAAGAGTTAGGTTGATTTTCAAATTTTTTTTCATTCTATAAACTAGAAGCCTTTATAGCAGATAGGCATTCTTTGATAATATCAAGTAGTTCCTGCATTGGATATGAACAGTATTTGTGCAGAAATAACCTTTCGTTTTCCCAGGTATTTAAGAAGAGTCTTGGTTTGCTGATAGTTGTAAAGCTTTTGTAGGCACAAGGGCAGAATTAAAATATGCTGCAAAAATATCAAATAAATACTCCAACTGTGAGTTATGGTTCAGTTCAGAAACTTACAGTAACCTGGAGACAGTACATACCAGCCTCAGTTGAACATTTTCTGAGACCCCTGGCCCCATCCCCTGCCCTGTTGTGACACTCCCTTGCTGTGGACTGCCGTCCACCCAAAGCAAGCATCCTTAGGATTGGTGTTTTGTCCTCCCAGCTGCAGCCATCCTGGCCTGCTGTGTCAGTGCCATTGCTTTAATTGGTGTGGGCTGAAGCACAGCTGTGGGAGGGCTGATTACCTCTCCTTTTCTGGTTTTCTCTAGCAATAGAAAAACACTCCTGGGGGCAGGAGTATTTTCAGCTACTTCTTCCAAGTCAAGTAGTTGGGAATTTATCTTTTGATTACCTTTGAGTGAATAAACTGATTTTTTAGGCTGTTAAGAAATAAGAATTGCTTTCAATATTCATTGAATTTTTTGGGGGAGGAGTACAGCATGCCCCTTGAATATATTAAATACAATGTCATTCAACATATATTTTAGGATTAATATTTGTTTTATGTTTTATTTGAATTCTTCTCTCTTAAAGAGCAGCATAGAGAAAATGTGCAGCTTTTAACAGTTCTGTAGCAGAAGTGATTTCAATTCTTTATAATTAGTGGCAGTTCTAAAGAAAAATGAACCCCTAGTATTTGGAAGGTAATTGTATCTGTTGAATAAAGGAATTGCTAGAGGTGACACCTGGAGTTCTCAGCAGCAGGAAAACTTAGGAACTTTATCCCACTAACAATAGATTTTACAAATTATCTTAATTGAACCTTTCAAAATGTGAATGCTTTGACACTTGACAGCACTCCTCCTACTTGAACTAGCAGCTTTTCCTGAATGATCATTAATTACCTGCTGATGGCTCACAGCTCCAATCCTGAAGAAATTTACTGCTGCAAAAATGCACCCATGTGTTTTATAGGTTTGTGTAACCATGAAAAAAAATATTTAAGCAAAAGCTGTGTAAGTGACCAAGGTACATTATTCAGATTAATAGAAATTGGATATGAAAAGCCTAGTAAAAAAATACTGGTTTTTTCTGTGAATTTGTATAAAATACTTATACTTGCAGAAGTGCAAACTAATAAATAAATAGAACAGTAGATGTAAAATTAATGAACGTAAGGCAATAAAAATATTTTATTTTCTTTACGCCCAGGCACAATGCACAGCAAAGAAAAGTTTTCCATTCATCTCATCTGTTTCTGACTAAGCTCCATGGCTAAGATCTAAATACAAAAGTTTATTAGTTTGATGTTGCAATGAACACTGCTCTAGGGTTTTGTGGTAGCCAGCGCAATATGTAGGAAGATGAATAAACACCAGTACCAGACTTCCAGAGGAAAAAAGTATGTCAGAAGGAGAACTGCATGAACAAGGGTATAGTCAGTGTCAGTTTGACCAAGCAGAGAGTCAAAGCAGTTGTTTCCTTTACATCTCCAGATGTTATCTGTCCTACTCCAGAAACTTCACTTTTTTGGAAACACTGAATTGTGGCTTTGGTGACCTCTTTCTCGTCAGAAAGAAGACATATTGTTCATCACAATCTGCAACTCTCTTCAGCTGGTGCTTCTAGTCAAAGTCCATCTTCTGACTCACTCTTCCTTTTCCTTTCTGTTTGTCAGCAAACAGATTATGCAATTTGTTATATTTGTTTTGGTTTTTTGCCACAGTAAGGAAAATAATTTTTTGTTATTGTCCTACATTCAATAGTTCTACAACTACTACTCCTCATGCCTTGTCTACCAACCTGTAGCAGCAACCAGTTTCTTTAATTACTGGCATTTGAGGCCTTGTGTCCTAAAAATTTCAACAGTGTCCAGAAATCATAAACAGTGAAGACATGGTCTGTTACCTGTCTTAAACAGGAGAAGGACAGGGAGAACTCTTCAGTCCCAGCTTCTCTGGAAGTTTGGCCCATTAATTTTACTGTTGAAGCCCCTCAGGATGAATGCAGCTATAAAATGACATAGTTGTGCACTGCTAGTATGAATAATTTATTTGTTAAAATATTGCATGAGGAAAGCCTGACATGCCACACTGAGTTTTCAAGACTGCTTCAGCTTGCAGGTTCACAACCAGCAGCACTTTCTGATAATGGTCTGTCAACGTGAATTCCTGACAGGAAATCATGGTTGATGGCTTTATATTTCTTTCAGAAGATTATTGTAGAAGTAATAAACCTAAAGTAGATAGGGGCTGGGTTTCTTTCTTCTTTTCTTCTTTCTTCAGTCCTCATACAGTGCTGTGACTGTACGAATATTTCTCCTACCTAGGATTGAACACAGCTGTGAGTCTTTAACTCGAGTATTTCCATACTCCTGCCATCTGTGTAGTGGATGAATATATAAGGGACACTTCTGTGTTTTATTAAAGTAAAAACTCTCTCATCATTGTTCTCATATTAAGATAATTAGTTTTAACAATGTAGTATGAACGGAAGTGCCTACTCATCATTGTTATTGAGGATAATTATAAATTTAATTCTATCCTACAAACTCATAGTCATAGCTCAGTAAAAAAAATTGTCTTCACATTCAAATAGAACAGAAATTCGGGCTATAATTAGGGTTACTATGTTATAAAGTGAATCTGAATATATAGCAGAAATGTTTAAAAGACTATTTACATGTAGTTACAAGTTGAGTGTATTTTAAAATTGCATTTTATTCTTTGATAGCTATGCAGCATTGTAATTGTGAAGCAAAACCAAAGAATTTCTACTCTAGTTGCCAAGAACCAGAGTAGAAATTTAATGTTGAGGTTCAGTTTCTACAAACAAAAGCCAACACCAAAAAAATCATAAACCACCAAACAGCAATAATAACAACAACAACAAAACCTCACCAAATCTCCCGATAGACTGAAATTGTTACCAAAACCCAAAAAACCAATGTATTCATTTTGTTCACAATTTTTCAGAATGGTCTACGTACTACTGGTTTGTTTTACAATAAAAAAAGTTTAAAAATAAATATTAAAATAAATTAATAAATTAAAATAAATTTAAAATTAAATATATTCCTCAATTTACAGCCAACAGCTGTATTTCAAAGGGAATAATTATAACTCATCTAAAGAAAAATATCTTAAAAGTACTGAATTTATTTGGATTCATCAGTTACATGATAAGTATTTTACCTTCATCAAGCAAATTTTCAGAGAAAAATTATTCAGTCAGTAAAGGATTGCTCATAAAATTCTGCTTGTGNATCATTGTTCTCATATTAAGATAATTAGTTTTAACAATGTAATATGAACGGAAGTGCCTACTCATCATTGTTATTGAGGATAATTATAAATTTAATTCTATCCTACAAACTCATAGTCATAGCTCAGTAAAAAAAATTGTCTTCACATTCAAATAGAACAGAAATTCGGGCTATAATTAGGGTTACTATGTTATAAAGTGACTCTGAATATATAGCAGAAATGTTTAAAAGACTATTTACGTGTAGTTACAAGTTGAGTGTATTTTAAAATTGCATTTTATTCTTTGATAGCTATGCAGCATTGTAATTGTGAAGCAAAACCAAAGAATTTCTACTCTAGTTGCCAAGAACCAGAGTAGAAATTTAATGTTGAGGTTCAGTTTCTACAAACAAAAGCCAACACCAAAAAAATCATAAACCACCAAACAGCAATAATAACAACAACAACAAAACCTCGCCAAATCTCCCGATAGACTGAAATTGTTACCAAAACCCAAAAAACCGATGTATTCATTTTGTTCACAATTTTTCAGAATGGTCTACGTACTACTGGTTTGTTTTACAATAAAAAAAGTTTAAAAATAAATATTAAAATAAATTAATAAATTAAAATAAATTTAAAATTAAATATATTCCTCAATTTACAGCCAACAGCTGTATTTCAAAGGGAATAATTATAACTCATCTAAAGAAAAATATCTTAAAAGTACTGAATTTATTTGGATTCATCAGTTACATGATAAGTATTTTACCTTCATCAAGCAAATTTTCAGAGAAAAATTATTCAGTCAGTAAAGGATTGCTCATAAAATTCTGCTTGTGTGCACTGACTTATGGAAGCAAAAATTATAGGAAAATACACTAATTTAATATTCAAGAGGGGGAGAATTTCAGTGAAGAGGAAATTATCAGATGGTTCAGATAAGGATATTCTTGTGTCTTTTTTGTATGGAATATCTGCTTAGAACTAGTTACCTAAATGCACCTAGAAAGAATTTTGTGTGATTTATTATATTTCATGTAATAGCCTTATTGTTGTATGTCAACCATTTTAGTGTAAATTACCTGAGAACCAAGAAATAACATTTTAACTACTGGTGTTAGAAGAGGGTGAATCAATATTTATGTTCTGCACCATTGCTTTGTTTGTTTGTTTTATTCACCCTGAATGATATGGGTTGCCTTGCACCAACAAAGTTCAGAATACCTCCAGAGCTGGCTTTCTAAATGCTGTTGGAATAGCAGGTTTTATATAGATGCTAAACCAAAGACCAGTTAATCGGTGCAAAAATCCTTTCACACAATACTGCATTAAAAACTAGTCCTTTAATAGTTATAAATACTAATTACTATAATACTGGAGTTTGCAAGGCTTTGTATTATTTGTGTGTTTTAGTTTGGTATTATAGCTTGCACTTTTGGTTTGCCATAGACTAACAGCTTTAAATATTTTTTACTCAAGTGACATTTAATCTAAGACAAAAAAGATTCAAATGGTGCAAATTAATGTGGTTAATGAATTTTACCGTCTTCTACAAACAAAGTGCCTGTTTTACTTAATTATCCTGTGAAGAAGGGCTGCAGACAGCTAGAAAAGTCTGTAGCATGAAGCTGTGACTCAGTACACCCTTGTCACACCTTCTGTTCCCCGTTCTCTCAGCAGGATTACCTGGGAATATAGCTGTCATATCTGACTGTAATGTCATATTTGGTGGGCTATTATTCAATCAAATACAAAATGCAAGTTAAAATAATCTAACAGGTGACAAAACACCTCTATAAAAATTGAGATATGTATTTTGCAAAGTTCTTATTCTATCTGTAGGCCTGCAGAAATGGAAGAAACTCCGTAGCTGCACTGCATCTCTCACTAGCAGTATTCCTGAAATATACTTTCCCGTAGGGGTTACTGCATACTTTGGGGGGTTTTGTTCATTGGTGAGGTGCTTTGTTTGTTGTTTATTTGTTTGTTTGTTTGTTTGGGGTTTTTAACAGCTAAGGTCTGGGTAGAAACTAACAGCCTTTTGCTCTCTCACTGAAGAATATTGGGTTGTTTTTCCAGCAGTTATCTTCCAGGATTTTTACCTCACTTCCACTGTTTCTGTCCCACAGTTGCTCTTTCTCTCTCGCCCTTGAACTGCAAATAGCAAAACCTTTCACGGAGACAGTACTTTGTCCCCCAGTCTATCCTCCCCCCCGATATATCCCCTATCAGGATATATCAGTCTTGTCTACATGCCTTGCCTTGCAGATAAAAACCATTTTGCTTGATCATCTCTAGAGCTGCACCGACTCTTTTTCCCCCTGAAAAATAACATTATTGCAAGGTAGTTGTCCATTTTCTCGAAACACCTCCCTTTGAAGACTCCTTGTCTCAAAGCATGGAGTTGGAAGGTCTGGGAGCTCCTGCCCTAATCAGGCTCTCAGGATTCCCACTCTCCCCCGTGTAAGGGCAGAATTTGGAGTGTTGGGCCGTGCAGGAGGCTGGGTGGCCATGGGTGGTCCTCCTGGAGGGGCTGGAAACCCTCTGGCTGCCATGGGGCCACTGCCTGAACACACAAGGCTTTGGCTTGGGTGGGTATTGAAAGAGGAGCTGCTAGCTCGGGGAGAGAGTTTCCTTCTCTTTAGTGGTTCCTAGGGCACAAAATTTCTGTCACCTTTAGAGGTGATTTACCACTATAATAAATCTCCTGATTTGTATTAGACATTTATTCTTGTAACAGTCTCATTTCATAAATCATATATATAACCATAACATAAATTCCCAGTTAGGTACTGGATAAAAACAGAATGAGGAGTTCAGCATTTTCTTTCCTTTCTCATGTTTTCTGTATTCGGATTTTTGTACTGACTCCTGCAACTTCTGATAAGCAGTATTTATTCATAACTGCTCACTGAACAAAACAGCAAATATGTGCACTTAATTTTTCCTAAGAAAACACATTGATACTTGTACAAATTTAAATATACATTTGAAAATCTATATTATGGATACCAAGAATATTTCTTCTGTTCTAACATTCTAATTTCATGCATAAAAGAGTACTGGGTTGGGAGTCTGGATTTTTACCAGCACATGGCATTGATTCTGTGTGTAACTGAACTAAATACATAGACAAATGAATAAAGAACACAGATACAGAAGTATTTATGCATGTCTAATTGTGTCATGTGGGTTTAATCTAGTTTCTTTAAACAGCTCATTGATATACAAGTCCGAAGTAAGACATATGTAGTTTCCAGCAGATGTAGGAGCCTAACACATATAACAACCTTTCTTTACTGCGACTGCAGTATGTTAAGAGTTCTTCCATTATGTTCACTGCAGTGCTTAAAAGGAAAAAGTATTATAAATTAATCACTGTAAGTATGTGGTCAATGCATTACCTATTTAAATTCATGTTTGGAAGCTACCTTGCTGAAAAACTCCTACAGTAAATCCTAATACACATTTTTTTGTTTTATGATCAGAGCTAAAATAAAGCTGTTTCACTGAAAATTGTTTGGAAAGCCTTCCAGGGGAACATACAATGCCAGGTTCATCCTCCATGAGAAAGATCATCAGGTAGCTTTTTGGTGAATTATTTCACCCACATTCAGATATGTGTTAAAGTTGCAAAACTCATGACAAAGTGTTTAAAGACTATTCCAAAAATGTAGTGGTTTGGTTGGATTGCTTTTGGCAGTGTTTTCCAAGCTTCCATGTTTGAACACAGGCTAGTATAGACCCATCTGGCCTAGTGATTACATAGGGTACCTTGCAGAGCTGACTCTGAGAAGTGGTTGGTAAGATGCCACAGTATTGTGATCTCTGCTCAGATCCAACTTATGTAGTCAAAGCATAATACAGCTTCCTTCAGCCCCAGGCAGGCAGATTTCTAACTCAAAGAACAGTGAGTTCCAGGGGAAAGGGAGTCCCTGAGCACATCTCTGACACCGTGAAATGACTGAGGATGGAATCCTGGAGCTGATCTCGGGTGCCTTCACTGGCTGTGAATTTAAGGCTTTGCAGTTTTCCTTCAGTTCTCCCCAAATTCTCTTTCTTCACACCAAATTTCTTCACTTTGTTGCAGAGTGTGTCCTTCACAGGGGTGTGACCCTTGGCGGACATTCACATGTCCTCCTCTTCATCCTCATAAGGTCAAGTCTGTGCTCTTCCAGGCATGTAACAATAGACAGCAGTGACCTGACTTCATTCCATTTCTTGTGCGCTGAGACCTGACCTGTCTTTTGCGTAACTCATGTACAACTTTTCAGGCCCCTTGGTTCCTCCTTGTGACTCTGTTAAGTCATCCCTCTACCGAAGATGACTTTCTCTGTTTTGTGATGCTGTGGATATGCTTCTCCACACCATGGGAAAGTTGGGAGGTCTGTCTGTGGCACCCTTCCCATTTCTCCACAGAATTTTTGAAAGTTAATGATAATTGATATGTTCTTAGAAATTAAATTGGAATTTCAAGGGACCTTTTCTGATACTGTCCATGCATTTTTACTTCCATAACACTTATGCTTTGTGATAGGTTTCTGTCCTTTTGTACTTTTTTTTTTTTTTTTGCCTCTGGATTTTTTCCTCTCTTGTACAATGTGTATTTTTCCAAATGCTGTTTCCAGTAGCATATTTTATCATACAGACAAGAACAGCAACACCTCTGTAGATTGTCCTACAGCAAAGGCATAACAGAATAAATGATTGTAAATAAGTCATCTTTTGTTGCAGTCCGGTGCAACCTTCCCAAAGACAGCTGTGCCAGTGGAAAGAATTGGGAAGGGTCTTTGCATAGATTTTTAAAGGTGTTTATTTTCTGCCCCACATGGATCCCAGTCTGGGAGCGAAGACAAGGCTTATGGGAAAACTCTGACCCAAGGTAAAGGATCCTTGGGGCGGAGGAAACATGAATGGCCAATAGGGGAACAGGATTTGAGTCAGTAGAGAGAAACCTGTGTGCCCAGGGCATGCTCCCACCCCCAGGGTCCCATCCTCCCAGGGGGATGGGGGGGCCCCACAGAGGTGGGAACCCCCACAATCTTTCATGATTTCTTTGTTTCCAGTCCTTAAGTTCCTCTCTCGAAGGGATAAGTGTCCTGGCAAACTGCTGCCTCATAAGGCACTTGAGACCCAAACCAGGTGCTGTCGGAACAAGTGTTGTTGCTGCTGTTTGAACCCAAATCCCAGGGGTATGATAGAACGGCTGCTGGAAGCCATCAGACATTGATAGACCCCATGTTGCTTGAATTTTGTTAAGTTATGAGTGTTCAGATACTTATTCCTCATGTTCAAACTGCTGCTGAGAGAGGTTACTTTTTTTTAGTCATAGAATTCTGATACTACATATGTCTTGTAGAAAGGTACAAAGCTGAAGTTTGGATGGCTTAAACTCTCCATATCTCAGTTTCCTATGTATAAAGTAGGAGTAAATAAATTTATTTGCTCTCTACTTTTTTGGTGTAATTCATACTGGCAGTCTTTGGCACAGAAAGGTCAGTTGGAGGCTTTGCTACCACTTTAGATGTGTTCTCACAAAAAGTCACACTAACTCATGATGGAGAGTAGCTGTTTGCTGCATCACATTGCCTTTCTTTTATACACATATTCATGGTTTCTGCATCTGGAAGAGTGTCTGACAACACATGTCATCTGCACGTCATGTTACGTGTTTGCAAGTCCCTACCTCACACTGCTCACAGGAGCTTCTGGTGCATGCGTTTAAGCTCAGGGCCATTGAGCACATGGGGCTACATAAGGATGCATCCCTATAATGCACTTAGAGATGTATTCACAAATGTTCAAGGGTAAGGGTAGTGCAAAAGATTAGTACATAGATCAAGGAAAGATGTGCAAGGAGAAGATCCAGTGGATGGACAAGTCTTTGGTGGTGTTTTCTTATTAATTTATATCTATTTTGGAAGTCAGTATTGATATAGAGGTTTTTGAAAGTAAACATATCTATAAATATGGTTTTGGTTGTTTACACTATGTTGTTAAAATGTTTAAAACAGAGGATTGACTTACATAGTCTTACACAGTGTGTGTGTTTGTGTGAGTCTTGACTACAAACCGAAATGGTGAGACAGGTAATACCAGCATACGTGAGGACCTAGAGGCAGAAACTAGAGGCAGAATACTGATATTGCTAATTTTACAGTTCTTTGAACTCTAATGAAATAATTCTGCAAGTAGATACATGTCTAATGTGTAACAGTAACTGAATTAGTAGCCAACCAGCAAATAAAATCCATATTTTATCCTCTAAAAAGAAGAGTATTTCTATTGAAATATCCAACGGGAAGGAAGGAAGCCAAAGAAGGAAGCCATAAATTGAGACTTTCAGCTACTAGACAGCTGCTCCCTGGGGGTTACTTTCAGGCCAGCAATATGCCAGTGCTGTACAAAGTAGTGCACTGCTTAAGTGGAAGGAAACATGAGAGACAAATGTGGTATTCAAGTGAGCTTGTTCTTATGGAGGTCAAAGTCCTTGGCTGATGGGAGAAATAGACCTTGCCGGAAGTGCTGGCAGTATCTGGTAAGGGAATGTACTAAATAAGCATCAATGACAAGTATACTCATAGGGAAGCAAATGTTTTGTCTTTTTTATTGCTGAAATAAAGTGGGTAATAATTATAAAAAAAAATAGGAGTTAGTCTCTTTGGAGCCATCTTTCCAACTGTTAAGGTCTAAATGTATTTTGGAGTATCGCTGAATTTTCAGAATTTCAAGCATTTTAGTAGAAAGAGTCATTCTTAATAAACAGCCCATCATATGGTACTTGGGAAGCTGGTGTGTGGATTCACTGCTCTGTTACCGGCTTGCCACCCCTGAAAAGGATGTAAAACAGGAGATGTGATGGAAAGAAGTGTCACTTCTCGAAAAGATGATTTTGACAAATCTGTCTCAGAAGGCGCTGCAGAGAAGTGCTGGTCGTGGAGGTGTGTGGCTTGTTCATCTCTGCTGATGGGAGGGGGACTTCACTAAAACCGCTGTCTTGTTGGACCCCATTTCAGGTGGGATTCCCTTTGTCCTCACTGGAGAGCTTTTCCAGCAGTCACAGAGGCCGGCCGCGTTCATGATAGCTGGGACAGTCAACTGGCTCTCCAACTTCGCAGTGGGACTGCTCTTCCCTTTCATCCAGGTACTCAACATGCTTGATAAATGATATGCTGTGATATTGTTGGTGTAGTGGGACGTATGACATTTGAGAAGAAATTTCAGGTAATAATAAACATCCTATTATTGAAGTCAATGACATTCCCACCATGTTTGTGGTACAGATCAGTTGTGATACCCACATGTCTCCTTGCTGGAATGTGTTGGAAAAAACTGGCCTGCAATTGAAAAAAGATTGTAACTATGGACAACCCTCAATGGCAAGTTCCCCCCAAGGAGTGCTTTAGCTATGCAGTCTGATGGTTTTGTCTGGGTTCACAGTCACTGATGGTGATTGTCAGTGCCTCTTTCTTCAGGGTTTAGGATACCCGTCGTCTAGTTTACCCTGTGCTTTGAGAATCCATGTTAGTCTCATGAGGGAATAGATGCTCCCTGCACCTCCCTCCGTAAGCTTGGCTTCATGGCTCTTTTTCTTTCAACTTCTGTCAGGTTTTTGTCTTCTTTAGCTGGTTCCTTCTTGCTGCAGCTTAATTGCTACATGGATTAATCTGTTCCTGTGCCAGCTTCCCCAGGCCCCCATAAGCTTTGTTTTTAGTGGATTCCTTGGTGCACTAGTCACATGGAGGACAGTTTGGTCAAGAGCTGTCTGAGAACTGGGGTTTGTACTTCAACAAGTTTATTTAAAAAAAAAAAATTGTAGGGAGAAAATTCAAAGTTCAACATAGAACAACATTTTCCTGCTCTGGTTCCTAAGAACACTTCAACATTATTGATGTGTCGTTGTATGGCAAAAAGGCTTCAAGCAGCTTCTAATTAAAAACCAAGCTGAGGTTCTTTTCTGGATCATGAATCTCTCCCAGGGATGGTCTGCACTCTCTGGAGCTCACACTGAAGCGGATTCTTCATCTCAGGAGCTGAAACACAGCTGATCAGTCCCCTGACTGGCCGTGTCCACTCCCTTAAAAGAGCCATCCTGCTCCACAGATAACAGATTAAGAGTGAAGCTCACAACTACAGGATGAAATAAAGCAGTCTTAGGTTTTCATTTTTTTAAACACACAGAGGAAAATAATAGGGGCAGATGAAAGGTACAGGGAGAGTAAACCGTCTCGGCTACTTGGAGGTCCTCACACCCAGGAGAGAGATTTTGGATTGGTCTTCAAATCATTGCCAAGGAAGACATTTGAGTAACAAGTGCTGCTGCTGTTTGTGCCTTCTTGCAACAGAAAATAATTTGACTCTGCAATACCACATGCCTAACAGTATATGCAGATATAGTAAAATTATCATACTCTAAGACTATGCATTTCTTTTTCATTTGACAAGTATAACTACTTTTATTATGTGGTACTCTTTTAAGCTATCTATAGGAGGTAGTTTATGGGAGAACTTGAAAGCCTTATAAAATCTGACCCATGATCTAAGTTTGACAATTTAAAATTTCTTCTAACAGAGACAAGTCTCTAGTAGTTTTGATTACTTGGATCACCTTCAAAATTCAACATGATTATAAAGTCTGATCTTTCCAAACTCTGTACATTTACTAACATTAACTGCAATTACACTACTTGGTCTTAAGAGCTTCTTTTCATGCTTAAAATTGATGAGTGTTTTCCACCAGTTTCATGGTGAAGGCCTTTACAGCTTAGACACTCTTAGGTGAGATTTTCAAAAGGATGTAGAGACATAATTCCTTTTCCACTGAGATTGTTAGAACATCTACTGAATGATGGAAAGAATTGGACAATTCTCTTGTGGTTTTGAAAACCAAATCTGGTCCAGGAGGCAGCCCCAACTCATCCAGCAAAGGGATGCTTCTGTGTGGTTTAATTGCTTTTTCTTCCAGAAGATGGGGAGTGACTATTTAAGTTGCATTAGCCCCTCCTTTCCAGCCCAGCTGGCCAGGCACATCTGGTTCCACCACCTGCCTCCATGGGAGCTGGGCAGGGACAGAGAGCAAGATCTCAAATCTAGGGACAGTCAATCAGAATATTTTTATTTGTTGGGGTTTCTTTTAAATTATCTAGAGACATTTAGAGAATAATCCCATTTCTCCAAAATTGCAGTTTCTGCCTCCTGTGCAGAGCTGGTGATTGCCCTGAGCTCTGGTCAGCTGTCAGATCTGAATTCGTGAAGCTCAGGACACTCCCTACTTGTTCTGCTAATCCTACCTGACAGATCACCTGGTGAAAACTCATTTAAAAGACCCTCAGTAAATTCAAATTAAAAGACAAAATACATTCTCTAATTTTCCATGTGCATATTAAAGTTTTGTGAGTAATTTAGTATGCATCCATATGAAGTTTGCTGTAGCCTTGGGAAATTTATCATTACGTGTCATAAAAATATCCTGTTGTGTGATTACAAAATTATCAAGTTTAGTTTTAATGAAGATAAATTATATTTCTAGCTTGAAGGAGGTTTTGGGTTTTTTTCTTCTTTTAAAGAAAAGAGAAATAAAAAAGGGAAAGAGCTTAGAGTTTGCACCTAAAGATGAAAGCAGTGTTACTCAGGCTTTGATTTTTAAAGCTTTTTCACAAGTTCAAACTAAAACATCTCCTCTTTCCCAAGCTTTAACTTTTTTCCTATTTCAGTCAACCTTATTCTCAAAATTCGGTTTATGAGTCATCTCTTTTTTCACAGAAAGGCAATATCCTCTTCTTAGCTCATTTTATAAACCTGAACCAGGAAAAAAAATCTTTAAAATACCTTCACAGGATGAATGCATAATCCTATCTGTATATTTAAATACTAACCTGATTGCTTGAGAAACAGCAGCTGCTTTTTTTGATCCTTGGTGTGCTTCTACAAAATTTTCCCAAACATTTGGGAAACAAATCTGGTAACTTTAGAGTTACTAAAAAAATCAATCAGTAGTTAGTTTTCCAAATGTCACCAGTTAACTAATTTGAATGACTAGATTTTTGCTCTTCAACCATCTGTAGATAAAGATAATCAAAGAGTGGCTTGAGTCATGCATTAAAATATATGGATGAGATTGAAAAGCTAGTATACAAATCAATTCCTGACAAATTAAAAACAAAAATTGAATGTGGCTTCTCTTCCAGGCCTCATCGCTACCTATTTGAGGTGTTGAAATGTGAACAGGGACACAGTAAATCAGAAATTAGAATGTGTATATATGTGGAAATGGGTGCAATGAGCTGAAGCAGGCACAGGGAACAACAAATCAGCAGAAAAATATAATCTAAAAGGCTGGAAAACTTCTGGTGCTTTAGAATAGGCTTGTGTTGAAGTAATACTCTTCATTAGCAATAAGTTTGCATGGATAGACTTCAGTAATCCAATGGTGTATCAGGACCTTAAATTACATGTTGTCTAGAAAAAGTTTCTGTTTACTTTTTGTAATGCATTGTGTAAATACAAATAACTACTAAACATCAATAATTAACAAATTTCACAACGTATTATTTTCATTACATGCTGATGCATTTTTATTTCATATTTCAAGTTGTTCTATTAGATTGCTATGAAGCACTTAAAGACTACATAGTAAATTTGTATTATACTGTAGGACAACACAGCATCCTTTGTCAGAAGTTTTCTGTCATAATAACTTCTCTTTCTAGCAGACTGTGCAGAGTCTTTTTTTTTATGTCAGTCACATTGTATATCCAGTATGTATTCAAGAAACATTTAAATTGCTATGTATTTTATTTTATATTTTTAATTTTCAAGAACTGCTCATCCTCAGACTTTCCTCCTTATACAAATGTTTCCAGTAGGCAGGGATTTCAAAGGAATACCCAGTTATGATTACAGGACTGCTATATGGAAAACTGGTTTTACTCCTAACTGAGGTTTGACCAAAATAATCTGCTTGGATCCAGATGGAGCTCAGTATCATATGGGATAAAGGTGCTACAAGCCTCGAAGCCTTAGTTCAGGTTGCTTACTACTACAATGTGAAGACTCGTGTGTGTGTTTAATTTCCTCCTCCTTTTAGAAACTAATTTATCTGTGCCTGTGGAGTAATACTTGAGTCATTATACTTGTTTCTGGAGACTCTCTTGTACTTCTGCTCTATTCCTTCCTTATTTTTACACTTGAGATTTTCCTTGTCTTGCCTCAAGATTCATGCCTCATCAAGATTGTCTTTTGGTTGTCCTTATTATTTCCGTACTGTGTAATAGTACCCCTTGACTTTTTTCTATTACTCAGCACAAGGATTTCAATAACATAGGTGTGCACAGAAAGTGATGCATAGTCTCCCTCAGCCAAGCTATTTTAAGCTTCCTCAAATACATTGGATGTTTCATGTAATGACAATGTCCCTGGACTAAGGGAAATGGCTGAAGTTCTCCTCAAAGAGGAGAAAATGAATATGGGTTATTGGAAGGGTTAGATGTGCTTATCTCAATTAGAAGCAACCCACTTCAAGGATAAAATATAAGGATCTGTTAAATTTTTATGAGGAGATAGTGAGTGTGTGAGGGTCATGGTTGAAATTGCAGTTCATGTTTAAAAATGTCTCTATTTTTTACTTAGGAATTATGTTTCATACGTTATACTTTAGTGCTCTGTCCTTCTTCATCGTCCTGCACTTTCAGCAGGACCTTTAATTACGTCTGGAACAAAAGAAGGAGAAAGGGTAAAGGACATAAGCTCTTATCCATTTGTTTCACTGGATTATATAAATTTGAAGCAAAATGAAGTCAAATGTCTACACGAATAATGGTTTTTCTGCTGATCAGTTTTGTAAGACATGGAACCATTATCTTTTGGCCTCACCACCTCAAAAGCCAGTTTGACCCACATCTCATGAACTAATCTTCACAGCAACTTCCAAATGCAAGGACCCATTGCTAGCATCAAGGGCTGTGACTTTGCAAGCTGAGAACTCAGAATCCATTTGGCATTTGCTGGAAAGAGCCAGAAGTTGTGTTTTAAAAATATTAATGTGTTAAGTTGGTTAAATTGATTCAGAATTTGATCATTTGATCATTTATTTTGCTGTATCTGCCCCAGAATATCTATTTTCCTGTTTCCAGTATCACAGTTCTGCTTAGAATTTGACCTTTGCTACAGAGCGTTTCAAGTCAGTAAGCAACCACTGTTAAATAGCACATAATGATGTTCCTCTCAACTGCTTTTAGATTCCCCCAGACTATGGTGTTCACAGCATGTAAGCTACTAACAGAAAGACTGTTCTCAGCTAGATTAATTCAAAAGTGGCAAATTGTGCAGGTTTTTAATTTAAAACAGAATTTTGATCGTTTCAATGTTAGGTTTTTTATTTGTTCCAGTTAACTTTTTAGCTTTAAGAAGATGAGGTCTTTTGCTTATTCATATTAGACACTTAAAGTCAGTTCATAATGCTAAAAATTTAGTATTTTTTACTATTTTATTTAAAGGGAGGTGGGGGAAATGCCTATACATTCTCTCTAATGTGTACAGCTGCCCCTCACTAAAGCTGGGGATATGTTTGTCAACCTCTTTGCTTGAAAAAATGTGGCAAAGCTGCACCTACTTATTTATACACCTCACTTATGCAGCTCTATCTCATTCTCAAAGTCAGGCCTGATTGCTTGCCGTGCCTGGGATCTGATTTGGGGGAATTGCCTGAGTACTTCAACCTTGATTCTTTTTTGTGGTAATTGCATGTGTGTTTCAGGTAAATAATTTCTTGGGTTTCCTTTTTTTTTCCACATATACAAAGCCTTGATCACCTGAAGACAAAAATGAGTAATCCAGGATTCAGCTAGCCAGAATTTGCAGAAATGTTGTTTTTCAAATAGCCTCCTTAGAAAACTGTTACGAAAATAGGAGGTGATGCCTTTAAAAGTTTATGTTTAACTATTAAATATCCTGTGTAAAAATAGCCTTCACCAGCCTTGAAAAATCCGATATAAATCCTGCTTTGAAGAGGTTTTATTAGTCTGCAGACTAAGCAGGTGCTTCCCTCAGGAGATTGCATCAATAAATGTGTCTGCTGTTCTTTTGCCCTCCCCTGTACACCTGAGAGGGCAGGTGACCTTCAGTCGCCCCCAGGAAGTCTGGCCCTTCAAGGATCCTCACCTGTTTATCTGCCCTTGGCTCTGAGTGGATATCTATCAAGAAGCAGCACTGTTGTTATTTAGGAAACCACCTGAAACTCTGCTCAGCTTTGAACCTTGGATGTTCCTGCAGGAGGTTATGCTTAAGGAAATGCAAAGGGAAAACAGCTGCAAAGCACGGGCTGTTGTAGTGCTTTGTTCTGACTTCCTGCTGACCTTCGGGTTTCTAACCGTGCGTGTAAAAGCCTGGCTTCAGGTATTGCTAAGGGAACCTTTTCCTAGCTCTGGCAATCCTGCCTGGTGTCGGGGGAGGAGAAGCAGCTTTGTGAAGGTGGCAGTGTGTTCTGAGCCTGAGCAGTGCATGCGGGCAGTGTGGAGACCAGCATGAGTGGATGTGTCAGTGGGATATGGATGGGGCTGGCTTGGTGCTTCCTGCCTGGCCAGGATTGCTGCTGCTGCTGCTGCTTGGAGCAGAGCGTGAGACAGTAACCTGTCCTTAGGTGAGGAAATGTAGAACTACAGAAACCACATACTTTCCTTGAATTTTTTCTCTATTTACTTAGAACTTCCATTCAGAATTGACTTACTTTTACTTCTTCTCCTGATATTCCTTTCCTCTTTTAGCTGCCCCTTCCAGCTGTTCAGTCGGTGTATTTTGCTAGAGTCGAGCTGCTCTTCCATTCAAGTTTTTGAACACAGGCTTCTTCCCCATGTAGTAGGTGAAATAATGTCACAAAGCATAGAAAAAATATTTACTTTTTCAGTTTTATCATATATGTTGTCATTATTCTTGTATCATTGACAATGCACTTGTCAGTGAAGGATCTTGAGGACATCCATATCTGTTGGTCCAAATACCCAGAGTTGCAGAGAATCCATGCTTTGTTACCAAAGACTTTATTTGAAGTTCTTCCTCAGCTTTTTACTCCCACCCCAGCCCAAGATAAGCAGTACTCTGGGGTTTTACTGCTAGAGTAGCAGCAGCAGGCTCATCTCTAGCAGGTTGAAAGGAGTAAAACAACAAAGAGGAGCTACTGGTTTAGTTAGGAGACTATAGTGATTACAGATAGTAATAGTAAATGAGGGATACAAGTTTCATGGATGTAATATAAACAATATCCAATATAGAGAAAAGAAAGTACAGTAATCTCGTGGGAAAAAGACAGATCCAGTTTCCTGTCAGATCTATCAGTATCTTTTCTGTGGTAGCCATTGTTCAATAGCTCCGCATTTACTGGTTTTCCATCACATTATCTCACCTTCTAGAACCCCTGATGGGCATGTCAGATAAGTTTTGGCCAATCTATTGCTTGTTCCACCTCTGAGATCTTTTCTCCAGCACCAGACAGTTCAAAATACATCAGAAACAGATAGAAATTAATTAAACACTTAGGCTGAACTATATCCCACCCATGTCTCACTAAAGGTTTTTACTGAGTTGGGATTTGTGACTTAACAATTTCCTCCCCCTTTATCCTGTATTTCTGTCCTACATCCTTTATCAGTGTGCAGTGCAGGTAGAAGGTTTCATGCTTATAACAGGTAATTTAATTAATATGTGATGTTCTTCTGTGCCAAATGCAGGTTTGGGTGATATGAATTGAACTCTGGATGAGTTACAAAAGGTTTATGAATGAGTGGTTTTCTTCCCTGTGAGTGTAAAATAATAACCAGCTTTAAGGAAGTATTATGACTGAAGAATGGCTGGTGACAAAAGGGCTTTTTGTGGTCACCCTGCAGTGTTCCTACCTGGGAATTATGGGCCTGTTGGACAAATCCTGCAGGACACAAGTGCAGCCTTGTATAAACCCTACAAAACCCACTTGTAGGATTGATAACAAAATTTAATTTTTAGTTTATTCTCTGTAAAACTTCTGTTGGAGGTCCTTGAGGGCTACTTCTTAAGGGATTGCAGAAATTAGGAAGAGTACGATTATTAACTATAAATATAAATATTATTTATATTATAAATTATGTAAAATAATTGCAAGTAACACATACACTCAGGAGTGTTTAGTTCAATTAGAGCAGGTTTACAGAGACATGAATCAAAGATAATGAGCACTAATTTATTTAGCCCATGGACAGCAAAGAAATAAGGAGGAATAAGAAAGGTGGGACAAAGTTGTGGCTGCACCACCAAGAAATGCAGGTAACTTAATACATTTGGTTGCCAAGTTTATTCATACAAAGCATTAATGGTTCTTTTTCATCATGGAGAATATTTAATTCAGTGAAATTTTAAAAAGTTAAAAACATGATTCTGGATTGAAACTCTGCCATTCAGCTGAACAACAATTACAAATGCAGAAGAGCCAAATGTAAAAGTTAAATTCTGAGCATGACAGGATGATTTATGAGGCACTGCAAAGTTATTTTCTCCTATCTACTATATCCGCTTGCTTCTGCCTCTGTATAAGCTCGAAGGTCTATCTGTTCCATGCCAGAATATTTCCCCCCCGCATGCTGTTTGACTTGTGATTGTCAGGTTGCTCAGGACTTCATGCTTCTAGGATTTAATGAAAAAACACTGATGAACTCTAGAGTTCATAGACAATATCAGAATGCACTTGCCAGCTTTTTATGTTACAGGCAGGATTCAAAGCACTGAACTAGGTAATGAATTATCCACAGAAACAGAACATTGTAACTAGGCAGACTGGCAATCAGCCATGGTATTAAAAAGCAGCTGCAGGAAAGGGTTTTTTTCCATTTGTTCTTTCTTGTTCTGCACATGAATTGATGTTCTTTTTGCACACCACGCATGATGTATAAAGAGGAGGTGAAACATAAAAATAGTGCTAGGGATTGCATACACCTTGAGCACCCAAAGCAGGGACTTAAACCAGTCTGCAGTGTATGACTGGTGTGACTAACGATGATGGGAGTGTGTTACAAAAATGTGCAAAATCAGGGTAGCAGCATTGTCTGGTTCTGTCTTCCTTCAGTTAAATACCTTTAATGGCATCTATAAATACGTATGTATTGGAAGAGAGGTCTGCTTCCTCTGCCCTGAGTGGTTTTCTCTGAGGTAACTTCAGCCTTGCAGCAGCTGAGGTGGTGTGAGACAAGTCCGGATCTCCTTGGGTTTGCTGTTCACAACCTCACACATGGCACCACAGAAAGGTTGCCTTATTTTTGGAACTGGAGATCCACTTTTTGGTTTAATTCAGCCATGTTAATAAAAGCAAGTCCAAAAATTTGAGTTCATTGCATGTTTGAGAGTGTAAATCCGTAGAGGAGGAAAGGAGGTTTCCTCTAAGGTTCCAAGTGGCTTCCCTGGAGCCATAATATCAAAGCTCTCCCAAGTTCAGTAAAAGCGCAGATGGCAATATTGTAATTACCAAATGTTTTTTCACAACTGTACTGTTGAAAGGTAACCAATAGCTCTAAAATGATCTAATAATCACCAGGCAAGAAATACTTATGTTGCTGTGAAGTACAGTGCCTACTGGCTGGTTGGAGCCTTGTAATCAATTTATAAACAAACTTCTTTAAATATAGTCTCTATATTTGCAGTGAAGTAAGATCCATAACATTCAAATATCGTCTGTACTTTGCATTTCCTTAATTAGCTCTTACATTTTCTAGCATGAAAATAATTTCATTTTATGGATTTTTTTTCCTGCTGTGAACTCCCATAACCATATGAATGATAGCAAATGCATGCCATTTGGGTTTTTCCCTCATTTATTTTGCAAATCTCAAAGCCTGTAACAACTGTGATGAAGGCACTCTGGGCTATGGCGGTTTTTCCATGGGTTGTGAAGAGGTGCACAGCATTGCTAAAGCGTGCCTCAGTTTCTGTACCTCGGAGCTGGGAGATGGTGTGCAGAGCAACCCAGTGAAACATCTGCCTGGTTTCCAGAGACCCCGGGGCAGTGCCGGGCTCAGCACAGTGCAGGAGCCCTGCTGCCACCTGCTCTTGCCGCGCTGCCTCGGCTCGGTCTGGTGTCTCCAGCGCCGCCCAGACTGCAGCTCTGCGCCTTTGCCAGCGACCTGCTTTGCTGTCGGCAGGCCACAGGCAGTGTTGGAAGAACCAAAAGTCATGCATTTTTATGAACTTCTCAGCACTCTGACTAGCAATGGGTGCCAGCATCTACTGTACTTGGTTAAAAATTGCTCCATACACCCCATTTTTTCTTTCAAACCATTCCTGCCTTTCTTCTTAATTTTTTTCTCTTTTGGAGTGACCGTCTGCTCTGTTTTTTATCCACAGGCTGGTTTACAGACCTACTGCTTCCTAGTGTTTGCTGGCGTCTGCTTTGCGGGAGCAACCTACCTGTTTTTTGTCCTGCCTGAAACGAAAAATAAGACATTTCATGAGATCAGCCAAGCATTTGCCAAAAGGAATAAAGTAACTTTTGAAATGCAGGAGATGAAGCACTACCCGGGGGAGAGGAAATCAAGTGGGGAACAAGAATCGAACTTCACATCTTCAGTGGACAACGGGGAAACCAAAAAAGGGATTGTGTAAACCCAGGATGCTCTTTCAGGGGATGGGGGAAAGTGTGTTCTTTTTATTTATAGCAATGGACAACTTGTATATTTTACGACATCATGAACTGTTTCCCCCTTGAAAATGTTCTGAGTGAGTATGGGTGAACTCATTAGCAGCTGGAGTAATGGCTGAGACAATGAGGGGTGGGAGGAGTGGCAACTGATAAAATAGATGAGATGGAGTTTCTTTGGCACCTGTGAAGCAAGTGCTGATGGGGTGGGTAATACAGACTTGGAGAAGTGAAGTGGCAGTGGGGAGCCAGGGTTGTGAGCAGCAGCTGGCTGAGCACCCCTATGTGCTCACAGGGAGGTGTGCATACTCTCTCCCAAGGAGGAGGATGAAGAGGCAGGGAAAAGGGAAGAGATCCCAGTAGGGGTCTGCTGAGAAGCAAACCTAAAATGGCATCAGAATGTATTTCTCCACATTTCCCAAGGTGTCATTCAAGCTGTCCATGAGAACTGAGATGACACTCCCTTGGCTTCCCATTCCTTTTCCAGCTATTTTGACTTTCAGTTGCACTGTTTGAGTATCTCCCACCTTCCCACAAACGGACAGCTCTGGGTCCTGATGGGTTTCCTTGTCTCACTTGCGAATCCTGATTCACTAGTAATAGAGTTGTCTGTAGTTTCTGGGTTTCCTGGCATTGCCTTTCTCTGGAGATATTTATATAATTTTATTTTTTAAGAATAAACTTAGAAGCTTTAATATGAAAACTAAACCTCATGGTGAAGTGAGAGAACTCTGATGGTGTATGTAGGGTATACTATTAAAACAAAAATTCAACATGAAGTGTTCCAAGGGTGGGGTCTTTTAAAATTTTTTGTTTGTTTATTGCTTTTCTTTTCAAATTCCTTTTGAAAAAAGTCTTAAGAGCCCAGATTTCCCTGAGACCTGATAAGTGTTATTTCTTAACACTCAGATCTCTGTGTAGGAGTTTGGTTGCATATTTCTTACTTAAACACTAATTTTTTGGGGGGCATTAGATTTGGAAACACCAGGCCTAGTTCACATTAATAAGCTTCTAAGCTGTCTAAAGCTTTGTAAAACTGCTTGATTTCTTGAGAGGAAGGCTCAGCAGGCTCTCACTGGTTTGGTGAACAACTTATGGGATTTTTTTTCATAACGAGCATCATCTTTATAGTTTGTAATTTTGATAACAGTTTTTCTTGATCCCTCTAGGTACCTGGATGCTGAGGGGTAATAAGAGCTTTTAAATTAAATATCTGTTTTATATGAAAATCAGTAAGTCTTAGAGCTGCTCTCAGTTAGGAGAAAGACACAAGAAGAAAGTGCAGCATGTAGATAGAGTCAACTGCTTCCACAGGTTATTTACTGATCTAGAAATTCATGCATTTGGAGCATTTTTGTGAGAGAATTTGCATATATATTCATATATGCATGCATATATGAATATGTATATTCCAAGTGTAGATACATATTAATATTCAGTGGCGTAATATTAGTGGCTTTAAGGTGAAAGAGGGTGGATAGCGATTGGATATTAGGAAGAAATTCTTTACTATGAGGGTGGTGAGACACTGGAACAGGTTGTCCAGAGAAGCTGTGGCTGCCCCATCCCTGGAACTGTTCAAGTCCAGGCTGGATGGGCCTTTGAGCAACCTGGTCTAGTGGAAGGTGTCCTTGCCCATGGTCAGGGATTGGAACAAGATGAACTTTAAGGTGCCTTCCAACCCGGGCTATTCTATGAATCTGTGATTTTTATTCATATATATACACCCACAATGGATATTTATTTTCTGGTATCTGGGCAGGGGGGTGTTTGTATTTTGCTTAATGATGAGGTGATTTTTGTTTCGTTCTACACTGTAAATTACAGTGTAAATTAAAATCAGAGATCCTAACATTCAGCTGTTACTACTAATTTATGTATATAGTTTTATACTGTGATTTATTTGTATGTGGCATATTTACTGCATACACTGTAAGCTGACCTAATAGGGCAATTTCACTTCTAGGTAATGGACAAAAAATTGATGGGTGCTTTTATGCCAGAATTTATGCTTTTTTTTACTGGGATAGAGGTACAGCAGTAAGAAAATGAAATATATATGAGAAAGACAACTAGGAATGAAAAATTAAAATTTATGGGTTTGGTGCTACTATTAAGAAAGAGAGTGAAGCAGGATTCAGCCAACTGACAGACATAGATGGAAGCTAATCAAATACTGTGGAGAAAACTGAAGAATAATGCTATTTTAAGAAGTGGTTTCTTGTAAAATTATATATATATACTAAATGAAAATTTTACCTTTTAGGGCCTTCAGTTCCCTATTCCATGTGTTACATGAGGCTTGCTAAGAGATTGGCTATGTAAACAGCAAGTGTGAATGTCAGCCCTTCAGACAATTTTAAGAAAAATTTCTTCCTTTTTTGCCTGCAGGGCAAGACTGGCAAATTCAGACCCTCTCATTCAGACTGGGAATTACCTTACTTTGTAGTTAGGGCTACTAACATGGTATGATGAGATCTGCTTTGAACCAAGGTGACAAGACTGGAAACCAATATTATTAGAATGAGAAGAAGTTAGCACTTAGTGCTGTTCATTTTTGTACATTATAGACACTGTTGAAAATGTTACCATTGGATAATTTCAACTAAATACTATGCTGACCTAATACAGCAGTTGCATCAGAAGTTAGGACTTCTGCAACAAAATAAAATCATCTTACAGTTGCCTACAGTTGCATTTGGAGCCCAGCTCTGAAGGCATGGGTAGAGATGTCAATAGAATTTCCTATCACAGCTCACGGGCTTGTGCAGCATTAACAGCAAGAGGTCATGTTTTCATTTCTGCAATCTCATCTGCCTACTTCTTGTCCTACCTGAAATAGGCACACACTTTCTGTGTGGGTGCAAAGAGGTGCTACAGACTGGGTACACCGCGGGACAGGGGTTCCACATCTCACCAGATTTTTGTTGCCATCCATGTTAAAAGCAACTCCAGGCCAAGCTAGTGCTTTGTTCACTGGCCAGCAAAGTGTCCTCTGCCCTGGGCTGTGGAAGTTTCAGATGTGCCAGTACTTCATTAACTTTGTCATCTCTGACCCTAATGAGAGTTTTGTGTTGTTCTTGAAGTTGTTCCATGAGGTTTTTTTCCATTGTTACGCTGCTATAGTTTCTCCAGCCATGGGAGGACAAAATGGAAAATATCAGCAATTTGTAATTTGCTTTTTTCTTGTTGAATGTATCAAATTGTCTATAGCCTGTGTGTTTGTCAGCAAGTGTTGTGTGGTGCCACATTCCCTTTTCCTGTCTGACACTGGGGTGAGGTACTGTGAGGTGGTGTTTGTATGGGTACCACAAGTCTGTGTGATCACCTCTGTCTGTGCACAGTGACTCAAAATAAACCTTTGGAATAAAATTAAAATGATGTGGATTTTGTTCTGGGTAAATCTGAACCTCCACACCTGCACACGTTTCAGTTCCCTGGGGTTTTGTATGCCCCAGCACAAGACTGCTCAGTCCTGTGGATGACCCAAGTAATTGTAAATTCTGCAGTTGGGTGGTTGGGAGTTATGGGAAGAAAATCGTCCCTGAAATGGTATACTTTTTAAAGCATTATTTATATTTTGATTCTCAAATCAGATTCCACACTTCATTCTTTCATACGTTTATACTGGGCTTTAGAAATAAAAATACAGCTAACAGTGTGAGGAAAATTATTAAAATTGGCTTGTGGTAGTAATAACTGTTTATGAGAATTGTTGAAACTGGTGAGGCTTTTTGCAGAAAGTTGTCATTTGCAATGGATGAGTCTGAGTTGCTACAGCTCTACTTTCTGATGAGAAATTCAGTCAAGTGACTATTTCTGCTACAAGGATATGCAAAAACTGAAATCTGAAATATGTATAAAATGTTGAATTTCATACTTCAGGTTTTGAAGCCAATTTTCACTCTACAAGGATCTGCTTTCTAGTGGGGGAAGATGTGAGTAATAATCCATATGGGATAATTTTCATCTTCAGAGTAAATTTTTTTTTAAATGTAAAAAAAAAATCCAGTCCAAAACCAACTCTTTGAAATTTACTTTCTTTCTTTTGATTATTTTTATGTGCTTTTCCTTACAGACATCAGCATATAAACTATTGGAGCGCACATCACCTCATACAGCAGGAAGAACAAATCCAAGTAAGCATTCTTAGGAAATGCCTGTGGACTTTTCCTTTCAGTCTAATTTCAGTAACCAGAGTTCAGATAAAATCTAAAAGCCTGAAATGCATAGACCCAAACTGAAGCAGATTTCTTAATGTAAACATCCATGCAGTTGAAACATTCAGGTTTGAGTCCATCCTTAATCCTCTCTCTACAAATGATTTTATTTGAAAGTGAGCTCTGTGGAAAGGTGAATTTCATGGCAAGCCCTTGGTACTTGGGCTCCTAATCAAGTTATCACAGCTCAGTAAGCAATCGTGCATAACCTGAGTCACTAGAGCCCTCTTCCTTGCAGGCTAAGCTGCATTAACTCTGCTTTTTCCATGACCTAAGAGAAACACGGGCAGTGGATAATCGAGCTGTTTCTTGAGATGTTCCTGCTAAAGCTTCACTAAGTTAAACTCTTTTAAACTTGCATTTTGAGTTTAAAAAAAAGGTACATCAACAGGAATCTTCTCCAGCGGTTTCAACTGTATAAATGTACCCAAGAAGACATGGTATACGTACAGGTGTTCTAAGCTTGGGAAACCCAGCACATTTTTATCTTTAGATAGTAGTAAACCAGTGGCTTATTTTATCAGTCTGGGAAAACAACGGTATTCTTCAGATGCCAGAAAAGCACTGATCTGATGTTTTTCTTCTGAATTTGGGACCAGGGGGTTTGGTTGGTTGGTTGGTTGGTTGGTTGAAGATTTTTTGGGGTTTTTTTTAAGAGAACACTGGTAGTGTGGCTCATACACCAAAGCAGAGTACCAAGAATGAGACTGCTAAAGTTGCTGGTTGTCTTAAGATTTTTCCCAAAAGGTAAAAAGCCAAATACAGACCTGTACAGGTCTGCCAGACCCTTGAAACACAATCCATTAAGAGTGTGATCTTTCAAATGTAGGAGATAATTTGTCTGCTGCTGTCTAAGCTGCAGTCAGAGGCATTGATTTCTGTTTCACTTTCCCTTGGTCCTCTCAGTTAAAAAAGTCAGTCAAGCTAAATACAATGCTCACCTCTACATTTGTTCCATCTTTGTTTCTGATTTGTTCCACCCAATTATATAAAAATTTTTACAGCTCACATTTGAAAATCAGAAAGCAATAGTCACTTAGGAAAAGCAAACGTGCCAAAGATTACATAAGTGAGAAATACAATTTTCTCTACAGGCTGACATTTTCAAAGATGAATTCAAGAGTTGATCCCTTAAACCCAAATTTCATATAATTTCATCTCTTTAAAGTAAACTCTACTGTCTATGTATATGCATATGTGTATATACAGAGTGACTTTTATGTTAGCACATGGAAAAATTCAGCAGCTTTAATTCTTATACATAAAATAAATTGGACCATTTGGGTATTATATCAAGTGTGAATTGGACAGGTCAGACACACTGGGATTCAAACACCTGCGTTAGCAAATTTAGGTAAAGTTTGCATGATTTTAGGTTTGGAAAAGTTGTCTGGCAAGGCTGTCTCCTTTTGGCAGGCTTAGATTTTTCATATTCCACTTTCCTAAACTGCTAGGTAGAGACTACTATGCTAATTTGCTTAAATTTGTTTTGAGGTATCAAAGGAAAACATCAAAACTCTTTTCATCCAACTTGAGAGCAATTTGTATTGAAGACCCTCAAGAAACAGGATGTATTTGCATAGTGCTCAGGCTGGGCCAAGCTAAATGTAGTCTTCCAGGATCTAGTGATGCATTTTGTACACCAGAATCTCTTGGCCTTTCAGTGTGGAAGCCTCATTGCCACCCCTCCCTTCTTTTCCCTCCTCTATCCCCACCTTCCCCTGGCATGGGCTGTGCTCTGCCTCTCATGCTGGCATGCTGCAGGATGAGGTGTGCCAGCCTATCTTTAGAAACAGCTTTTTCACCAGCTGAGAAGTGAAAGAGTCTCAAGAGGCAGAAAGGAGGGTGTCACCTCTCAGATGGATGAAAGGGTGGCACTATCCAACCATGGCTGTCTTGTAGACAGGTGCAGCTGCACTTTTAAACTTCTTTTATAGGCTTTAGAGGGGCCATGAGCAATGAAACCACAAGGAAGGTGGAAGAAACTCAGAGTTTGTGACTGAGCAGCTGCTGATGGATGAAATCTGTGTCTGAGAAATCACCCAAGTGGTTTAGACATTGCTGCTGTTGATTAACTAGTATAAAACATACAGGTAGGCATCTGAGGTATCACTCTGAGGTAACAGTGAAGGCACTGCTCACTTTGCAATAGTAGTCAGAGAAAACAGAAGGCCAAAGGGATAACAGTGGACATCACAAGAAAAATCTAATATTACAAATTAAGTTTTCTAGTGAAATATCAGTTAAGAATAAACATGGCCAAGAAAAACAGGATGGAAGACAGATGGCTTATTTTTCAGTACATGACACCTATTCAATGAGCAATTAAAAATTAATTTAAAGGTAATTGAAAAGTTCAGAAATGCATAACCAAAGCTGTAGAATTCATTAGCACAAATTATAATTAATGAATTTTTATAGGAGTAGATGTTTAAATTTATGGTAACTTTCATATTTAGGTTAGGCACCAGAAATAAAGCAAAGCTATAGTTATTAAGAGCTAAGAAATTTCTCTAAGGAGCTGAATTGCCTATAATGGGCCATTAGATCATATTCTCACCTTCTTTTGAGATGTCCAGATAAATTATGGACACAAGCTGATATTTTTCTGGATCATTGCTCAGACATGCTGTCACAATTCTTCCAGTGAGCACTATTTCCTGACTCAGAGTAAAACAGAAGTGGGGAAACCCCAGCACAACCCAATAAATAAGTACATGAATAAATAAATAAATACATAAATAAGAGTTGAGGAAGGTGGGGATAGAGGAGGGAAAAGAAGGGAGAGGTGGCAATGAGACCTTCCCACTGAAAAGCTGAGAGATTCTGGTGTACAAAATGCATCACTAGATCCTGGAAGACTACATTTAGCTTGGCCCAGCCTGAGCACTATGCAAATACATCCTGTTTCTTTAGCGTTTTTAATACGAATTTTTCTCAAGTTGGATGAAAAGAGTTTTGATGTTTTCCTTTGATGCCTCAAAATAAATTTAAGCAAATTAGCATAGTAGTCTCACATTGTTTCAAAAAAACCCCAAAACCCAAGCCCTAAGTTGTTTCCAT
Organism: Platysteira castanea; assembly: GCA_013397175.1. NCBI lineage: Eukaryota > Metazoa > Chordata > Aves > Passeriformes > Platysteira > Platysteira castanea. The sequence goes on along the minus strand of VYXC01001688.1, from coordinate 33,541 downwards.
GCAAGGGAGTTTTCAGATTAAATTTGAAACATTATGCCTAGTGATAACCATTGGGAAATTGTGTGCTGAACTTTTCCAGCTCTTTTAAGAGCTTTGCTACATTTTATTTATTCAGTTTTGCACAGCTGTTACTTATTAGAAGTTTCAGCCTCTTCTCATTGTTCAAAGCCTTGGCTAATAAGCATGAGAAATGAAAGTTAGTAAGACAGAAAAAAAATTGTAACAATTCAGCAATAGTAGGAGGAGAATCAGCATGTCTGGCAAGCTTGTGCATTCGCTGTGAACCAGGACAGCTGAGTCTGATTATTTAAAATTTTAAAAACCTAATAAGTAGGTTTTCTAAATATTCTCAGACTATTTACTAAATGGGGTCAGCTTTGTACTCCAAACTACCAGCTTGAAGAGCTGGAGTCCAAAGGGAGTAGGTGACATCGGCACTGGGGATGTAGGTGGTGCTGACGAGATGATCACTCTGGAATTCAAAATTGTTCTCAGCTCTAAGACAATTTTTAGTTTAAATTTAGAAGTGACAGAAAATTGTAACACATCATACATTCTTTCACTGTCATTAAGTTACTCAATACTACTTAAAAATCAGATTTTGAAGGCAAAGACATTTCTTTTATCTTTGAGGTGAAAGACGTTGACAATGCTTTCTTCTGTACAAAATATTAGATCATGGACACTTATTTGATGGCCACTTTTGATCAGTTATACCATGAACAGCTTCACCAGGCAAACAGTAGAAAGCTCTTTCAGCTCCACTTGAGAATGTGATGTCTTTTAGGTTACTCATATTTTAGAATCAAAAGAAAAATGCCAAAATGGTCAAATATTAAAGCCGTTCAGTTCTGGAGCTCCAGACCATAGTTCTTGGAGAGGTTTTACCATTAAATATTGCAGGTGGGATCTGAGGTAGGTAATGCTCGGCATTTTACCCTTCCCTTTCATCACAGGCCAGGATTTCACTCAAAAACCTTTACAGAGTTCTGAATATCCACTTAAATGCTTTCAGTGGTGAGAAAATGATTGGTAAGCAACACAAATGAGAGCTAGTGATAAGGTTAAAAATTAGCAGAACTGGGTCCTTGTTCAGCAAAGAGCAGATATTACCAATTTCCCCAGTCTGTGGTCCTACAGATTTATTGTGGAGCTAACCAGGATACTACTGCTGCCACCCAAGAAGGGTGAAATTAAAACCATCTCTACAAGTTGCTTTCTGCTTTGAGAATCTGCTCAGCAGGAATTAGTACAATGACCAGATTTGCCCTGGGCATTTATCTGCAGTATTTTGTCTGACCTACATGCACAACTCGACCAGCCTGCGATCTGCTCTCCTTAGAGCTCCCTGGGTTGGACTGAGCTCATAGCTGTCACTGCTGGCAGCAGGACACAGACCCATTCCCTCTCCCGCAGCTTGGCAGAAGTACTTGGTTTAGTCCTTCCACAATTACTTAAAGAACAAAAATCTTACAGTTTATTGAGATGATAGATGATACATGATAAATGCCTAATTTGCTTTATGACAATTTTGTGCTTCATATTTATGAAACTCAGTAGTTGCTTTATTCTGTAATTTTTTGTGTTCTCTTTATTTGCTTATGTGTCCTTTATAGCAAAAAAACTCCAGCCCCCACCTCTTCCCAAACTTTAGAAACTTGAAAACAAATAAAAATAATCTTGCATGGTATTTATTTAATAAATCATCAAACAAAACTTTCACAACCCCCTTCAAAGTCTATGCTTTTGTCAGCTGGACAATAGCTAGGGGGCTATCAGAGAAAAGGATGAAGCAGCACAAGAACAAATGTCATGAAAGTTCACAAAGGTGTTGAAGCTGGGAGAGTTCTGCTTCCTCCAGCTGCCGTTGTCCTGGAAGGATCCAGCTCCCCTGCAGGACATCTCTGGGGGCTGCGACGCTCCTACCACAGCAGGAGAAGGAGCAGCACCACTCTCCCTCCCTGCATTCTGCTTGTGTTTCCAACAGCTTCTCAGACAAAAAGCAAACTGTGAAGGGGATGTGAGAAGCAGAAATAGCAGCTAAACGCCCAGGCAGGCTTTGCCAGCTGACCCTTCAACCTAAGGTGCATCCTTAGCACATTAGATTTAACAAACAGCGTAGGTGCCTACAAACATTTCCAGCTCAAGGAAAAATCACTACTTGGAAAAAAATATATGTAATGCTCAAAAGTTGGGTTTTCTTCAGGTATGACAGCCCACTGACAATGACACTGCAATCATATGCCAGTTTGGTTAGACCTCACTGTTATTTCATGGAGCAAGTAGAGTTCTGTCACTGTGGTGACTAATGACTGCATCAGACGTATCCTTGTGCAAAATAGAAGGAAAAACATACAGTAGATAGCTAGATATTAGTCAGTTACTCCTTGTATACATTCAAGAGTATGAAGAATGCTCACAGACTTTAAATACCTTCTGCTCTTACGATGGCAGTTGATTTTTTAAAGTAACGATTTTCAGATAATTGCTCTTTCCAAATGTTTCTTCTGCAATAAATTCAAATAATAGTTATGTGTGGAGAAACAAGCACCTCAGACTCAAGAGAAGTCTTGCCTTTGGGTCAATAGTGCATAAATGATTCATTCTCAAAATTACATGTGCAGAGATCTTTTTATTCAAAATGGGGAACATGTACAAAAATGTCCTTTCATTTTAATAATTGTATTCAGTTACTAAATCCATTCCCAGAATAATGGAAATCATATGCAGCATAGGGGAATAATTATATATGTATCTGCATGCAGAGTTCTTTATACTTACGTGCTTTTATATATATATATATGTATCTATACACACACACATATATATAATACAACTTTATGTGCTGTACAGCATTAAATTTTTTTCTATTTCTAATAGCAGTAATTCAGTAAACTGTATCTCCTTGCACACATGGATCACGTATGTCTCTTTTAAATTGCAGAAACTGAAGCACTTCTCCAGACCAGTTCACAGATTTATAAATTATTTATGTATGTCAAGAGTTTAGTGATTTGCTTTCTTTAGTCAGAAAGGAGAAGTTATATAAATCATCACTGGGATAGTTCTAGTCCTTCAAATATAAATGCAACTGAGTACAACTAGTGAAGAGGGATTCCAGGTCCCTGCTGGTTTGGTTTCTTCTACTCACCCCCAGTTATTGATGCAAAGTTTGTAAAATCTGTGTACATCTGTGTGAGCTGTCTGTGCAAATCCAGGGCCAAATAACACTAACAAATAACAATGCACAAATAATAGCTCTTGCAGAACTTAGAGTGGCTTAAAAAGCCACTGAAACTAAGTTTTTGTGAGTTATTTTCAGTCAAGTCCTACACAGAGCATATTCAAAAATTCTCACGCAGCTTAACTAGCAGCTTTGAATGCCTCATGAATTTTTATGATCTTGTTAATACTGAAATAGTAGAGTCCTTTCTGTATTGCTCAGTTTATATTGGCAGTAGAATGGGGAGTTATATTAATCTATTGATGCCTGCATCTTTTTACGTACTCTAGCAAAATGTGTGTAGAAAGTAGTGTGTGATCACATAGATTCAGAGTCTTTGGGGCTTGACAGCTAAAGCCTGGGTTTATGTGTGACGAGATGGCTCAGGTAGAGTAAAACATTTTTTTAATTTAGTCTTCAAAGCAATAGCCACTGTTTTTGCACAAACTGGAACTTTTCTCCATGTTTGAATTTGCCAGTCAGCTTCACAGCTGCTCAGTGGGTGCTCACAGCCTGCCTGACCAGGTCAAAATCCTGGCTCGTGATGAGTGTTTTCAGGAGAACTGCTAAGGATATGGTGAGGAAAAATCACATTATTCAGCCTGCAAATTGACTTCACCTCAAAATGACACCAAGCCATTGAGAACATCCTTTTTCTTGGTCTCAGCTTCTTCCTTTAAGGACAATTCTCATGGCACCTTCACTCCCCCCATAGTTCCAGCTCACTCCTCATACTATCCATCAGTTCCATTGTTTTCTGCTATCAGCTTATACATCACTAGTGCAAACAGTGTTTTTCAGGTCTGTGGTCCTGCAGGCTTTTGATGAGAAATGTGGTTTACATATTTTCACTCAGTTTTCAAGCCACCACGTGTGTGTGTTTGAGCCACTGCTCAGGGTTCATAGGGAGGTGCAGTTCAGTCCTGCAGGTCACAAACTAAAGCTGCGCTGGTGCAAAATGAAACCAATCCACAGAATCCAACAATTATGGAATCGTTTAGATTGGAAAACACCTCTAAAACCACAGAGTCCCACCCTTAACCCAGCACTGCCAGGTCCAACACTAAACTTGGCACATCTACATGTCTTTCAAATACCTCCAAGGATGATGACTCTACTGCTTCCCTGAAAGCCTTTTGGAACAGGCTGCCCAGGGAAGTGGCTGAGTCTCATCTCATAGGTTTTGAGGAAGAAGGTTTTGTGGTGCTGGCAGGAATCAGCCTCTGAAGAAAGGTTGAAAGAACCAGGGCTCAGTAATCCACCACACAGAGAAAAGCCACATATATAAGAGATTGCTGCAGAAATGGAAGACATAAACTGTGCTCTTGCTGGATTCAACAAGGACTAGTGGGGTTCAATTGCAATTTTTTTTTTTATACCACTAAGGTCAGCATGACGGTAGAGTAGATGTCTGTGGGAGCTGGGGCAGGTTTTTCTCCAGTTGTGCTTAGGAATAAGTTGTAGAAAGGTGACTGAAATGCAATTAATCCCTCTCTAACAAGGTACTAGGCTACTTCCATAGTTCTCCCATGGCCTTTTGCCAACAGTATTCTGGTGCCCAGAGGTTCAAACTTCTGGACTAAATCGCTGAAAATGTGATACAAGACAGGATAAAACCTTTATCACAATGAGACTACGAACAGCCAGAAACCACATAGTGAGGAGTAATGTAATGACAATGCACACACAGGTGTTTCAAACTCCACGTGGAATAATCTGTGCTTCAGCTCCCTTCATCTTTTTCTCTTTTTCCACACTATAATCAAAGCCTTTCAGTGCAATTTTCTTAACTGACAGAATACAAGAGATAATTGTTGAATCCTTGAGTGACTTCGCCCAGAAAAGCCTCTCTCCTGTTAATCTATATATTTCTGTCTCCAGCAGAAGCATGCGGTATAGATGAGAGGCTTTTTATTTGCTCAAAACTTATTTTACCCTGAAATTGTTTTACAGTGCAGCAGAGAAAAAGCCATAGCCATACTGAGTGTATCACTTCTAGACAACAGCACTGCAAAATGTGGCTACCTTCTCTTGTCCATGTCCATTATCCACAGAGTCAGGGTTTAACTGTGCTCCCCCTGGCTGATGGAAAAAGTCCAAAGAAGAAAATCAATAGAAATCAGAGAAAGTTTTAATTAGCATCTAAAATTCAAAATGCTACACATATCGATCTGGAAAGTCACTAGTAATTACATCTGAGCATCACAGTATAGAAATGCCACAACACTCAGTTACATTGTGTTTTAAAGCCATGTGGCAAAAAGAATAAAATAAGGTTGCTGCTAAACAATTTTATTCTCTTGGCTCAACTTTAGTGGAAGCAGTGATTTGTGTCAATATTCTGGAGCAGGAGATTCCAGTTTGTGTCATCTGGATGAACCAGTGGGTGGTGTAAATATGCTCCTCATTAAGGCAACATGGTTAAATGAAAGAATAAGCTCTATCACAACCCATCGAGAATTTTCCCGGTGTCTTGCTGGGCATTGGAACTTTTTAGGCACAAGTTAATCTTCCCAGATGAGTCACGAGAATATATACTCACACAATACCATGTTGAAAATAACCATAAAATGGAGTCTCTTCAGCATATACTTCAATTCCCAACATCTGCTCCACAATAAATGTACACTGCACAGTTGCTGAATATTAGTCTTTTCATGAGCAGAGATAATCAGCTTTGAATAGCTGACTATCTACTTTCAGTCCTTACATAATGCTTTATCTTAAATAGCTCTCTTGGAAGAGAGACACCCTGTAAAGTACATTTGAAAGATCACTTTTCAACAGCATCAACTAACATCAGCTTGGTCGTGGTTATAATGTCTGCCTCGGGGTGAGCTGTGCCCCATGACCTCTCTCAGCACCTCAGGTATCGCTGTGGCAATGGCTAACACCACACAACAAGCAACAGAGTTGTACTGCTGCAAGAGCTACTGCAACAGTAAAGGGTGAAACGTGCCTGCAGGGAGGTTGGGAAAACTCAGAACCCATCTGCAGATGCTGCTCGTCCTCCTCTGAAAGCAGAGCTGTGGAACTCCCAAGAAGCTGCTTCATCTCCACTAGCTGTCTGCTCAAGGTGGTTTTGTCCCATCAGAGAGGGCATTTGGAGGCACTGGGAGATATGATGGGTCTTCCCCTTACAAAGACAGTCAGATGAGGCTGAGAGGAGGCAGGGAAGCAGGCCATGCCTATCATGGCCAGAGTGCCTCTGAGCAGCAGAATAAAACTGAATGCAGCACAGACTGCAGTGGCAGCAGCGGCTTGACGCAGAAAGGATTCTGCATGGCTCTGGTCCCACTCTTAACTGGGAGCACAGCACCCCACCAGGACACACAAGCAGGGAGAGAGGAGACCTCTAACATCCCCAGCTTACTTTTTGCCATGTAAATTTCACCATAATCCTCTCTCGGGTTCTAGAAGCCACTGATGCAGGTATATTATTACATGCTCAATTGTAGATGACATTCAAAGCCAGCCCCCTCAGCACCAGTGACCCTTGGGGTGGAAGGCGCCTTCTCTCTCTGTAGTGCCATGTCTTTTCACTATTAGAGCTATAAAAGGCATTTTGCAGTCCAACAGTGGTAAATTCATATTTTATGGCCTGTGTTTCATCCTCAGCAGTTAGAACTTACCTAAAACATCTGAATGACTGAAGAACTACAGGAAAAAAAACCAACCAAAACAACTTTGACTGTATAAAGAAAACAGCGGACACCTAAAATCAGGGCAGTGGCCTGAGTTTCACCACTCATAAAGTCTAAAAGCATTCTTCTACCTGTATAAGAAAAACAAGGGCTAGTTTTAAAATTGTTCCCTACCATCCAGAGCCCAAATCCCACTGTTGGACACACACTTCTTGTGCTCACTTCATCCCCTGCTCACAGAACGACACTAGTGACTGACAATGTTTAATTAGTTGGATATTTTCTTTTAGAAAATACTGGTGATAAAGGACAGGCTTTTCAAGAGACCTTGAAATGCATGTGAGCAATAACAGAAGTGGCTAGATTTTGACATGAAGTGAGTATGTCAAGTTAGGCCATGAGCATCTTTTAAAAGGGCTACTCTGTCAGCACCTGAGCACTGGGAAAAGGTCTGCAAGCATGAAGAGTTTGAAATTTGTCTCTTCTGAATTATTCAATATAGTTTTTAAATGTTATGGTTTGAGTTGGTCTTTAAGGAAATAAACTCAAGTGCCAGCTTTTTGCAGCAAAGTTCCTGCAGTTATCAAATCTGCCTCATTCAAATTTCTGTCCAACTCCTCAGTAACCAAATAATCACCTTCCAATTTTACAGGTTATACAAATTACTTTTGAATAAAAAGATATGACAGACAGGGAGAGAAATTAACCTGAGAATTATCTAAATTATTCTTTCCCTGTCTATCTTGACATTGCCTGGTTTTCAGAGATACCAGGCTTGCTGGAGTCATGCTTTTAATCACTTTGTGCCAGGAACATCAGGGTGGATAGCTGATAAGTATGTGCAGTTTGCAGAAAGATTGAGAAAAATAAGTACTACCTGGATGCCATGGTGATAGGTGAATGATTGTATTACATTGCTTCCCACCAAAAGTATTGCCCCAGCTGTAACCAGGGCTGGATACAGGGCTTTGTTTCCACGGTTGCATAATTAAATTTCAGATCAATCATTTAAAAACAAAAAGAAAAAAAGAAAAAAATAGTATTTTCCTGAAGTAAAAACAATCCTCTAAACTCTTCTGAGACTCCAACGGCCAATGTAAGTTTGCATATATTGGCCCTGGATGATATCACTATAATGGTGATAAAGTCCTGGTCTTTTACACCCCCAAGAAGAAATGCAAATTTTATGCTAAGGTGAGATGTGAAAAATTGAAACTCTCCTGATGACGAAATATTTTTACAGAGGGAAGACACTCACAAGCTTTCCAAGGCACTGAGAGACATCCACAAAGTCTGCCCTTAGTCCTGGGGCAGGCTGCCTCCTGCCTGCTACTCAAATTGTGTCCTAGGGAGTCCTTCCCTCCCTTGGCTATAGGGCAGCCAAGAAAATGAGCCCCAACAGGTGAAAGTGAGCCTTTTTTTCCTAAAACTGTCTCACAAAGGGATACACATTGTGTGATAAGTGTAGGCCACCACAAAGCCAAAGAGGTACAGCCCCTCTTCAGTGATTTCTACTGAAATTGGTGTCAAAAGATCAAACCTACACAGACCAGTTGATTAATGAGCACCTGGTCTTGCATGGGTTGCAGCCATGCCCATGCTTGAACAGACCTGTAGGAGCCCCCATCGCATCTTGATTTGAGCAAGAGCTTTGTCCATGGCCTGACAGTTCAGCCCAGACACAGTGAGATGAGCTGGGAGAGAGAACCCCAGCTCCAGCCTCTCCTCCCATGCTCCTGAGCAGCCTGGTCTAGTGGAAGCCCTGCCCACAGGAGTGGGGTTGGAACTAGATGATATTTGAGGTTCCTTCCGAGTCAAGCCATTCTATGATTCTGTTTTTTCCATGTACTGTGTTCTTCAAATAAGTATAGACTTTATCCAGATGCCTTTTTTTTTTCTTTCTGGATCTTTTTGTTGATTTTTAATCTTAATCAAGCTCTGTTGATTCTATCGAAAGCAGACACTAGAGTGTAATGGTAATTATTGCAAGTAGAGATGATCAAACTATTCAGTGCACAGGTTTTCTTATTTTCAGGAAAAACCATCTCCATCTACTTATGGAATTTATCTAAATGTGATTTTAAAACAATTTGGCAAAGGAATAGTTAGTATTGTTTCCACAACTATCAAAATCCCTTTTCTACCATAATGTGATTTTCAGTGAGCACCAATAAATAAGCAAGAATGAAAGAAGTAAACATTTCAGTGACGTATGTTCAAGTATGTGGACATGTCTTGTTAACAGAGTTGAAATTTTTGGGATCAGACTCTATGAACCTGTGTTTGCTTGGTCCCTTTTCCTTCCCTCTTCTAACACCACAAAACATATCCTGTAAGTTTTTTCTAATCTTTTCAAAGTTGAAAAAAAATCATAGAATCATAGAAAGGTTTGGGTTGGACAGGCCATGTGCAGGGATGCCTTTCACTAGTCCAGGTTTCTCAAAACCCTGTCCAGCCTGGCCTTGAGCTCTTCCAGAGATGGGGCATCCACAGCTTTTCTGGGCATCCTGTTCCAGTTCCTCACCAGCCTCACATGGATTTCTTCCTAATATCTAAAGTAAACGTGCCCTCTTTCAGCTTGAAATCATTCCCCCTTGTCCTATCACTCTATCTTTAATCTGTTTTAAGGTGTTCCTGGGAGTAAGTCAACCTAAATCCTGACATCTATTTACATCCACACAGCACTACTCCAAACTCTGGGACTCTGGTCCTATATCCTGGTCCCATGTTCTTGGAAAGCCAACATTCAAATATTTCAGAGCTAGAGACTTTTTAAAAATTAAGGTATGCATTGGATTAATGTACACACAGGCTTTGAACCACCTGGAATGAACTGGCATCCCAGCATTTCCAAGCTACTTCAGATGTAACAGCCAGGTATCTGGAACTGATTTCATTGTAACATTACAGCTGCCAGAAAAAAACCACATTTTTCTATCATTTCATAAAGCACCTTATAGAATGTAATCAATGTGCACTATGGTCTACAATTTATTACCTACAAAGGCTTGAATTTAACTCCCAAAGCGCACCCTGTTACTACACAACGTGACACAAGTAATTTCTGAAATCATTCTCCTGTCCTTTAGGATTAAATGCAATGTTAGTCAATTCCCCACATGGTTCAAAAAAAAAACCCTGTGTAAAATATGGTAAATGCTGCAGTTTGGCCCAAATCCATCAGTAAAATAAAAAACAAAGGCAAAATTTATTGTGTGTTGGAGACTACTTTTCAGATCACTTCAGAGAGGACATTCTGTTATGCCAGAAAAGGAGATAAATGTCTCCCTTAATGTATATCTCTCTTTTCACTCCAGCAGGATAGCAGGTTATATTTAAACTCTAGAGGACACCATCACCTTGCCCCTCTTGTTGGTAAAGATATTAGACACTAAATTTGTTCTTAAACAAGTCAGTATTTATCAGGTTTTGTCCAAAGCCTGACATTCATGAAGGTCTGCACACAAGTCCCGTATAACTCTTAATTTGCCCTTTTCTTGCAAAGCCAGGATTTATGTTTCAATTGAAATTCTAATTCTAAGATGATGCTCATATGAGCTGCCTAGTCCCTAGTGGAAACTGTTGGGACTCACCCCCCCTGCTCCCCCTTGGGGTAGGGGGGCGTGGGGGGATGCATGGCGGGGTACGGGGTTCCTCGGACCCCTGCTCTCTGTCACACGTTCTCGAGCTCTGTTCGCTATTGGATATTTTGTGTGGCCTGGGCCGGGAAACTGCGGGAGTTTTTCCCAGAGGGCTCAGTCTGTGCCTGGTGACCCGCCATGCTGGCTGGAGGAGAAATAAAAATCGAATGAACACCTATGAAGTATCGTGTCCCTGGTTCTTCCGTGGGCCAAAGCTGTTTTCAGAAGCTGCACCAGACTGCAACATAATGGCGACCAACAAAGGGGCATTTTAACGATCCCTGAACCTCTGGAAACAGCTTGAGAAGACTAGCAAAGATTTCTAAAAGATCCACAAGGAATCAGTGAGTAAAAGTTCCTTGAATATTTCTCCTTGCTCATCCGGTTTGGCTGCTGTGTCTTGGACCATGGAAATTTCGTGGGAAGAATCGTGGCTTTCCGAGCCTCAAAAGGACATTTATCTTGAACTGGAAAAGATGCTCGAGCAGCATTTTGCAAATTTTAGTTCAATTCAGGCTAAAAAGGAACTGAAACATTTCCTGCCATGGTTGTTTAAAAACTTTTTCCATGGTTCTTGAGACTTAATCCTCACGAGAGATTTTTGGGAAGATGTTTTGAATCTGTTAATGTTTCAATCGAAGCTTATGCCAATGCAAGAGTACTTCTGTGCATATTATCTGTTTATGGACATGCTAAGTCCCGTTCTTAGGGACCATGGACACTGCGGGGCCGGAGTGCAGCCGCGGCCCAGGGCTCCGAGCCCACTGCGAGAGAGGGCGAAGCGTCTCCCACGGGCCGGCAGGACAGAACGAACTGTGATGTGGGGGGCAGGCATGGCGGAGGTGTCAGTGCTGAATGTGCCCAGCCGGCGCCCCGACTGCGCCCGCCCGGCCCCGCACTCCGCCTGGCGCTGCGACCCATGTGGCCGCCTGGGCGGTGGTGGCTGTAATGGCGCGAAAAGCGGCTGCAGAGGCAGCGGCGCGAATACAGCAAAGGCTGGAGGTGGCAACAGTGGTGGAGCGGCACTGGGGAGCAGTGGCCGGGCCAGCTGCGCGGGCGGCGGCGGAAAGGCCAAGGCGGAGCGGCGGGGAGGCGCGGCCGCAGCTCTGAAGGCTGGAAACGGCCGTTACCATGACAACCAGGGCGGCAGCCGCGCGCACGAAGCGGCGGGACCCGGCCTGGCCTCCACGGCTCCGGGGACACCAAAAATCGCGGCAGGGGAGTGCAGTCCCCAGCCGACCCAGCGTGGACACGGCAGCATCGCAAAAGACAGCAGGAACGG